>SJOL01004778.1:74198-124396 GCA_004794785.1 Opisthorchis felineus | reverse complement strand
AATCGGTGCCCATGGGTTTCTGTCCCCTGGTAAAAAGTAACGGTAATCCCCAAGTCCACCTGATTATTCACAGTTCTGCTGTGTTTTTTTTCTTATAACACCATGGATTGGCGCGTGACAATCCCTCCCACTGGGTTAGCTGATTTAAAAGAAACTTCCAAGTAGGTAGGCTTTTGGCTACTCTCTTGCGGTCGGCTGCTTGGGCTCCCACTTTGCTTTGTCGCTGAATGAACCTCAGTGGGCATTCGTGCTCTCCTCTAGCCGTGGTTAAAAGTTCTAGCTCAGGAAAGATATCATAGGCTTCAGTGGACAATATTCGCATGAATTTGTGCTAGGAATTCAATGCAGCAAAACCAGAAGAAATGCATCTACTGTCCAGACCAACCTGGTTTTCTATAGGCAATACCTTTGACTGACCCGTCATTTCTGAGTGTAAGTAAAATGCCCAGGGAATAATACATAGTCCTCAATCCCTTCATGATAGGTCATGAAAAGTTTGGGGTGGCCAGTGTTCAATCCTTGAACAATATGTCAAAATTCTATTAGCTCAGGTGGGTTATTTGGCTGTTGCTGAGGTGCCGGTTGATCTGTTTCAAGAGCTTGGCAGTTGGCTTGAAAACTTTTAGTCCCCATGCGGGAAGATATTACCCACCCAGCCACACACTGACGATGTCTCTTCAGATGGCGACGAGGAGTTTGAAAGCCGATTTCCAGGCTCAGCGAAAAGATCAGCTGCCACCTGGTTAACAGCCAGTCCTCGAAGAACTCAATTTCATACCCCTTATCTTCGAACGAAGCTAGAGTATCGCCCACGTATTGCTCACAATGGGAAAACGTCGAGGTATACACCGTTTTTCTGTTGACCATGAAGACGTTCGCAAGAACGGAAGACAAGGAACCGGCCGACGTTGCTTCGTCAGTCGGTTTACACGTCCAGCTGGAAAATTCAAAACTTACACTTTCAGTGCATAGAAGAAATAGAGTTCTCGGCATCACCGTCGACTTCGGATAGCTCAATCAGTTCACATAAATGCCCACTTGTTTCATTCAAGGATACTTTGGTGTGAAGAGACTGTATATCGATCGAGCAAACGCTCTTCTTATCTTCCAACTCACCAGCTAGGTCCAATGAATGTTCGATACTGTAGATGTCACTTGGCTGAACTGTTGGTTTCATGCTATCGACCGATGGCTGGGATGTTTTGTGTTGCAGTGACCTCTTCATTAATAAAATGGGGTGGAGTTGTACAGAAGGTTCCTGTCTTACGGAGGTCATAAAGTTCAGGCGTAGTGGCAGATAGAAGATCATGGGAAAACAAGCAGGACCGTCAGGTGACACCGCATCCTAACACGATGAAATAAAGTGACCATGGAAAATCGATCCTCTTACGGCCTCACTACAACCACTGAGGGCAGAGCCTGTCATGTGTTCGGCAAATTATCCCCTGTACTGAAAATATCAAATCGAAAAATCCTGTTTTTCCAATGAGGTCGAAGTGTTGAGGGCATAAAATAATCAAGCAACAGGCCAGACAATATGCGGTTTGCCCCACCGGAAGTAACGTTTTCAATTTTTTTAGCAGAACGATTCATAGGTTGCACAGTGTGTGAAGGGGCCTGGGTGAAAATCAAGAACACCCCAAAACTTGCAACGGATTCTTGAATTCGGTTGTTATGCATAACTTTCTTCTTTTACATCAGAAAATCAGAATCAGAAATCTTAGCTTTCCGGGATTTATGTTTGAACAGAGAAAAATTTGGAACATTCGCAACGAATGCACTATGGAATCAGTCAAGTGTGGGACATGTTGAACTCACACCAAACCCATACACGTCTACATATGCTTTGGACACAAAAAAACGTCCCCGCGTATTCACAGAAGTGTGGTTTTCATTCTCGTATTCGTGTGTCTTACTTGGTTATTTCTCTGATAACTCTCCGCAGCGGAGCCGCGCCAGAAAACATACAACTTTAGAATCACAGGCGTTGAAGCACACCAAAGCAAGTTCATCGTATGATTCAATCGGTCTATTCAATTTACTGCGCGATTTCTCATCACTCGCGCAGCTCTGCTGCACTTTATCATCTGGTTTCATAGCAAGACACAGAAAAGGTAAAGCAGAATGTGTCTCCCTGCTTTGCCGATTGTGAGAACTGTGTCTGTTGACCCCACAAGCAATGGTGTGGGCTTAGCTTGGATTTCGTGTTACCTTGGCTAGCTCCATTGCAGCGTTGGGTGGAAGACGCTTGTGCGCTTTTCTATTACCTGTTAGAGGTCTTTGCTTCCAGGCTGCTTTTCATGGGCACGCATTCGTTGCCACCGGCTGACGATATATGACGCATATGTGACCAACGGTCCCAAAGTTCATCGGCTGCTTTGAGTAGCGTTTCGAACAATGAGAGATAATCCGTCGGTGAGAAGTCTATAATCGATAATTTACCTTTGGCACATAACCGGGAGATATCCTTAAATGCTGAATCACAGTCTGGCTAGTCATCCTTGGGTTTATTGTCACACAAAGCAATTAACTTAAATGCTTTGTCAAATTATTGCTGGCATGCTTGACAAATGTCAAACCTCCGTGTAGCCGAACTTGATCCAATGCCGTAGTCGAGTATGCTGGTGAAGTGCAGAAACAGTGTTCGACAATGGATGAAACTTGCCAGAACTTTTAACAACCTACTGCTCTTCCATGTCCGCATTAGCAGGATAAGCGATTTGAGCTTGTCTTAAGAAGAAAGAATACTTAACAACTGGTCTGAAATTGGCGCTATTAGTTTGCGCCATAGCACTGTTTGACAGAAGTTGTCTGCAATATGCTTGGTCTCTCTCATGAGGTTTGGAGGGAATTCTGAGGCACAATTATTTACTCGGAATTTACCAGCGCAATTCAAAGTTGTACGAACTGAGACGCACGTGATCTACGGAGATGCTGTCATGGAGCAGCTGTGACCTTATCAGTTTCGGCGATAACGCATCCCTCACATTGATACTTGAAAACGTCAGCCTAGCTAATTTAGCGGTCTTTGCTTTACGGTCAAGGGGCTGTATACCCTATTTCTCATGACGTGATCGGCTAAGGGTCTTGAATGCCCATCTAGATCAGCCGCCATCTAACCAAGCTCTAATTGATTGAAACATTCCATGCTTTGTTGGAGTGTTCGCAGCGTCGACTAGAAAAGCTCACATGCAACGTGGTAGCTGGTCATATACCTACTGTATTGCACACAAGCCAGGCGACCATCCCCTTGTACGGGAAGTTTGGCTGCCAAGCCTAAAGTAACCTGCCGTATTATCTCTGAGAACCTCAAGATGACTCATTAAATACAGATATCCAATTGTATACAGAAGCTTATCAATATATCGAAGCGCATTCCTACTGGTGGACATCAATCAACTGGTTGAACCGTTTTGGCGTTTGAACATTGGTCGCTGATGTGTTATTTCATTGTGTACAGTTTCGTAGTGACAATAAACACCGGTGAAGATGTTTTGTTTGCACGGACTTCTACACTAACGTGACATGTGAACACTGATTCATTTCGGTACTTCATGATGCTCCGATATGCACACAGACTGCAGTTAATTAGCCACTCTCGGAACACTACCTGATAGACCATGTTAGTTGTGAGTCAATATGATACTGTCCACGAGTATTTCGGTGGATTTTGTGAAGGATAATTTCACAGACTGAATGAAACGTCCATACAAGAAGTCTTCATTCGGGGCGCCAGTCAATACGTGACCACGTAATGTGGTTTTTGTGATTGAAGGATAAGCGGCGCTATATTCTGTCTCAGTGAAAGCTAATCGCACTGGTGTTCAGCAGCTGGTAGCCAAACGGTTGAGTGTTCAACCACGGTCAGGAAGGCCGCGGGCTCGAAACTCCATTGCGTTTCGTGCGGTGTGCATTTCCGATGGTTCCCAATGAAGATGAAACCGCTATACAGATCTCCTCGGCTTTTCAGTACAAACTAACCTCAATGAGGGGACAAAGTCTCAACTAAAATATTATTCGCCCTCAAAAATTTTATTCGTGGCATACCAGAAGTTAGGTGAAGGCAGCATATCACAGTAAAGCCGCCCATAAGCGAGCGTTTACTGATAAGTCGGAACCGCTAGAGCAAAGGAGACAGCGTGCCACAGTAAAACGATCTGGGGCGCTTCTCACCTCAAGGCTTCTCACAACGACTTCCATAGGTGTTCTGTATGCCTCTGTGTCGAGTCTCAGGTCTGTCACAATGCAAAATGTTAGCTGCAGTTTTTTATGCGCGCCTGAAGGCTGTCACGAAAGCAGAATTGCGGGAGGTTTGATTTTTATGTCCATTATTCAGATTACCATGAACAAGTTGTTCCAAAGATTACCGCATACATGTGACTCACCGTCAGATATAAGTCCCTACGGTCCGTCGAGGATACCATCTTTATAATCCATGCTGCCTTGGATGGCAGCGACCTCCTCCCTTTCTCTTTTTGATGTGTCAGTGGATCTGACTACATTCTAAAGTTCAAGTGAGTCGTACTCAAAAGAGTTTAGACAAGCCGTTGTTTACTGCACTTGCGGCTGTCAGTAACTTCGAGAGGTACTAACCCAACATCCCTTTTGCTTCTCCAGGTAATGGTGTGCGGTTTGCTCCTCTTTGACTACCCCTTTATTTATAGAGTCTTCTTCCCAGTGTTTCACGAAGGCGTAGATTCATATGGAACGAGACACCGCTTCTTACTCCAATGGATGCTGACGCTCCTGAAAACGTGTGAGTCCTTTGGATTGCCCAAACAATATCAATCCTTTAGGGCATGTGAGGGTTCCGAAATCCACACTTTCTCATTCCAAAGCTCTAGGTAAACATGCTTATCTAATATGTCAATCACGTGAGATCAATTGTTACTGTTGCGGAACGAACCACCGGGGGTTTTCTTGTAACTACGTTTAAAACCCAACGAAAGAAAACAACATTACAAAAGATTCATACAGGCCTTGGCTAAACAGGATAAGTACTGTTGAAGTTCACTCACTTCTCAGTTTCGCTTATCAACTAGGGATAGTTCAGTGGCCTCTTAAGAAAGACAAATTTTTCTGAGGGGTTGTTAATTGTTGGAATGGGCGTTAAGTGTCCCAACTGAACTAAAATTTGTTGAGGTGGCTTATACAAACTGTAGTAAGTTTGTATCGGCATCCGGAGCCGTGGATCGGGAAAATGTCTTCTTTGCCATCAAATGTCTTTGGAGGCTTGGATGTGCTATTCCAAACTACCGCTTCTTTCGTACTTATCTGATCACACGCCGCCTAGTGAGCATCACTGTTATGGGTTGACTTCTCAGTTTCCACAGTCTTATTGCTGCTGGTAGAACTTTGGCTCCCAGCTTCCGTAAGTGGACACATTGGATTCAGTTTAGTAACCCGCAAAATGGAGGGTAGCTACAAACACAACATACCTCTTAAACACTTCGCTGATGAGGGAAAAGTGTCCGTTTTTCAGATAAGTGGCCAAGAAAATAAGTCCGTAATTCATCTAAACACTCTGAATCATATTACTGGCATTACTATTATTAGGGTTTTAAATAAAACTGACCTCATTTGGGAGTTTTCTGATATTGGAGCATTTGTGTTTCTTATCAGAGGTAGTTCTGCACGAAAGACCGCGTCTGGACTGAAGAGTGGTACTGCGCGTTTTTTGCCTACCTTATGCCCTAAGAAACTGTTTGTAAAAAAACAACACACTCCAATAAGTTTGGTCTGGTGATTTCAATGGAAAATCCATCGATTTTTTACGGGCAAATTCGAAAAATCCTTTTTTTGCTTCACTGTAACAGGAACGCACTAGCTGACTGAATGTATCAAAACAAGGCTTACCGTTTTGTACGTGGGAAATATCGATCGGAAAGAAACAACTCAAATGATAGTTACATCCACCACAAACAACATAGTTTGTCTCCTGTAATCAAGTTCTTGTTGTGACATACCCCGCCAGTTATTTCACTGTGCTAACTTAGTTGCGACAGTTTTCGCTGACCACCGACCACTGTGAGAAAAATGCCAATAGACGGGATTACCTGCATGAGAAATTTGACCTAGTGGCAAGCCGTTTCCAAAACCTACTGATCAATTTCATCACCCACGACGCGAAACGTACCGTGCAATATAAGACGACAAAGCCCTTTCTCAATTTATAGGACTATTTAGAAAGAACTAAAACATCCTCACAGAAATTATATGAAAGCATTTGCCTCTGCTCTGGTAGGGAGGTAGACTGGATTCATCACAGCAACACGGCAGTAAGAATAGGGAGGCCGATCCCTCAGAATAGAGCATCATGAACTTGGATTCTCCTTTCGAATGTCTGAACTAGGTTTGTTTCGATAACCTCTCACTGTCTAGCTTCATTCACTACAAACCTTGTCACTGATAATCTCTTCAGTCGACCTAGCTCGTTAGGTTTCAGTTGCCACATTAACATTAATGAACGCCTTATGTGTTATCAGCTCACCTAAAGTACATGCCAACCAGACAACAAGAAACTTACTGTGGTCATCTGCCCACTGTGCTTCTGTTAGCTTTGCAGCGCTTAACCAATGACGGTACTTGGGCTAACATGTTTCCAGACATTTTGCTAGAACAAGCCGGACAAGCTGACGTAAATGAGCCTGCTCTATTGATTTGAGAGGAATAGCACTTGGAGCAAATGGCTTACATTGGCCTCAGCTGGTCGAAGGAAGACACTCGTATTCGTAAGACGCACTGGATAATGCTGACCAATGAGAATTTCAGTCGATGGCTTGTGACAAGTCAAACAGCCACCATCACTGCTATAATTTCCGCTGAAACCGTACCAGGTGGAGCATTTACAAGCCCACTACCTTCAACTGTTTGGTGGATTTCTTGAGGGCAATGCTGAATTCAACTATTTCGCGTATCTTGTTTACTCAAAATCTGAATGAAGGTTAGGGCAGGATAACAGACAAATAATTTAACGGATAAGTACACAGGCCAGTGAAAAAATTACAGCGAGCAAAGGTCATCAGACTCCGGAGCAAGTTGGATAAAAGTACTTGGGCTGTGGACGTGATTCAATGCCGGTCTTAGTAATACAAGGCTAGACACGAGTCCCTGTTGCTTACACAAGTTGGATTTGTGGGGCCCAGCCACCACCGTCTGAGTGAAGTGGACTAGGCGGTTGTTGTTCTGGTAGTCTATGACTGAATAACTGTCTTGTTTCTTTGAGCTTTTGGCGAGTGATTGCGTTCGATAGAACTTCCAAGCTAGTAAGTACTAACTTTTTCGGGACCTGCTAAAAAAATGTAGATAACCGTCTATCGGTTCTTTCGACGTAATTGCTACCTCAATTTCATTGAAAAAGTCATAAAGAGGAATAGGTGACCAGAGTCTGGTTTGTCTGTTGGAAAAGCATTCTGTCAGCTGACGACGTCGTAGGTGGCTGCGGGCTTGTGGAACTTGCACGTATATCACTCATTCTGTTCAGACGCATTTATTCTGTTGAGTCCACATCAAGGAGCGGAAGCACTGGACACGAGTTTTGCTCCTACTGGAGCTCAGCTACAGTGCATACCTTTGGGCTTGTCATGAACTGAATGCTGTAAGTCTGACACGTGATTCTGGAGCATTACTGCTATTCTACGGATGCATGCTGGACTCACCTGAATCATCACGTGTCAGCAGGTGGAGTGAACGCCTTATCCAACTGCTCGCACGACAACCTAGTAACTCGCAGCTGTGTCCATCGATTGCGTCATCCGCCAAAACTTCTCTATTAGGTGCAAAACGGATGCTTTAAATCTGCTTAACAATGTTTGGTTTGTTGTAGATGATTGATTGGTCGGCTGAATTGAAAGTGCATCACATCTTTGGTGTTGAATCACCAGAATAACTACGCCACAACTGTCAAATAGCAAACTAATCGAATTTTGAGGAGATTTTGTAATTTCCAATTCGCTGACTAGACAAAATCTCAATTGGAAATTATGAAATCTCTTCACATTACAATCAGTCTATAAGTGGCTTAGAAGAATAATAATTTCAAAAAATGAGGGGAACTTCAATACGGGAAATCGTCATTCGAGGCGCCAGTCAATACGTGGCCACGTGATTTGGGTTCTCTACTTGAAGGATAAGCGGCACTATATCCTGTCTAAGTGAGAGCCAATCACACTGTTGTTCAGCCCATGGTGGCCAAATGATTAAGTGTTTGACCACTGGCCTGAAGGTCGCTGGTTTGAAACTCCGAGTTTCGTGACATGCGCACTGCTGATGATTCCCAATGGGAATGAAGCAGCTGTACAGTGCTTCTCAGCTTTTCAGGACAGGACGAAATCTCAGTGGTTCACTTCCGCAAATTTTGCATGGTTCTTCCAATCTTATTTATTGAGTTGTATCGAGTGTGGCTTGATGCTATATTTAGTACCGTTATACTTCGCCGGTCTACTACAATCTCACACTATGGAGTCAAGTATTCCTTGTGAGTCCGAGTACCGGTTGTCGAAAACAACGTTAATAAGATCGCATGGGAATCTAGGTCTCCGGTTATTATTATCGTCCTTATGATTATAAACTTAAGCCTTCAGATGCGGTCCACGAGTGGGTGGATCGCGAATGAGTTGAGCGAAACGATTGTGGAGGTCTTCGTCTAGGTCATATCTTCTAACAAGGTAGGTGATTCGGCTGCAAATGGAGCTTTCATCGAGTTGCTTAAGTCTAACCGCAACAGTTGTAGGTTTTTGTTAGCGAACTAGGCAAACTGTTACCAGGCCAGTTGCAATGAATTACTGCTTTTCCCCAAAGATTTATGCCATAACCGGAAGCGTATTAAGGTGCCGTACTGCAGTACACCTGGTGCTTATTCACGGAAACCCTCTGGTGTAACTATCGGATGAGATTAGCCTGGGATAATGTTACACCATGATTGCTTTTACAAACTTACATTCTGTCAAAATACCAAGTTGTGCCGGATTGTCAAAAAACCGAATTCACCAGGTGGGACAAACTACGACTGACTTTTATTAAAAAGGAATCTGCTAGATGGAAAAACAAGCCTCTTGTACATGTGGATACACTCAGAGAGAGTTACCATTTCCAGAACACTTAATTTTTCCTTTTTCCATTCGAATTATGTTTCACACTCAGCTTTCACAAACGATGTGCGTCTGACTTAAGTATATCTGAGTGAGATGGTAGATGGATTTACTAGTTGGTGGAGTTACCACTAGTTGGCATTGGATAGAGTGCAAAAAGTTATATCACATATTTCGTTTATTAGCTATAGTGTTTCTATTTCGAACCCAACACCAGTGGAAGGACTTTGACGTGAACAGAGTCAGTCATTGTAGTGTCGGCAATGGTTAGAAGCATGGGGTTCAAATTTCGTAGTGACATCTATCAACCTGAGCTGTGTGCGCAAACGATTTTGACCCAGACTTATTGGTTACCATGGCTTTGGTCGAGTGATCGGCTGTAGACAGCCAGTTAGTATCCGCTTTGGTAATGTGTCGAAATATCGGTAGCTCGGGTGAGCTTATTGGTTGTTGATCAGGTGGCTGTTGATCTGTTCGCCGAGCTTGGCAATTGACTTGCAAACGTTTCGTCACCATACGAGGAGACATCATCAGTGCGCAGTTGATGATGATGTCTCCTCGTACGGGGACGAAACGTTTGTAAGTCATTTGTCAAGCTCGGCGAACAGATCAACAGCCACCTGATCAACAACCAGTATCCGCTTTGACGTTATTAGTTCATGTCCTACTAGATAATCTTGCCTATTTCACATCTACGGATAGTGACGTTGAAATAAATAGTAAAAGGTCCTGACGCAGGACTCCTTTCTTCCCTGACAAACTTCATTTGTAATAAAATTTAAAAAACTTATTTTTGAAAGTTTCATTGGGTTTTGTTCAGTTAAGAACGCTATTTAAGGAGAGTCTGTGGTCTGGGTTTTTGTGAGTGGTTGGTGGATGCATCCAAGAATGTTTACCAACTAATTCCACCAAGTCTTGCGCTATTCAGGAATCAAACGTTCAACCAAATCCCGCGTGAATCGCGGAGTTAGCGACAAACTTGAGCCCAACAGCTGCGAGAACTCCAACAATTGTCTGTCCTAGAGATTAGGTCTATTATTTTGGTTTCATGCCGGTTTCCTTTTATCAGAGAACAGAGGATTACCGACCTCATGTTAGCTAGCTTTCACGTAAGAAAGTGCATACAGCATCCAACCAGAAAATAAACTGTAGAGTGGATCTTTTGTTCTAACTGGGAGTTATTTGGGTGAATGCTCCAGCCATGGGGCTGGGGAGGTTTGTTGCTAAAGTTAAACACAACGGTCGTAACAGAGAGGGAGTACTTTTATCAG
Organism: Opisthorchis felineus; assembly: GCA_004794785.1. Taxonomy (NCBI): domain Eukaryota; kingdom Metazoa; phylum Platyhelminthes; class Trematoda; order Opisthorchiida; family Opisthorchiidae; genus Opisthorchis; species Opisthorchis felineus. The sequence continues at coordinate 114,036 of SJOL01004778.1, read as the reverse complement.
GAGCCTATTGTAATCCCACACAAAAGTGAGCATTCTAAGACAAAAACAATTAACGATGTAAACTGGCGAAGTTTCTGGGCTTGAGCTTAGCCATATATTTATGCAGGCATCAACTTGCCTACCAAGTTAATTTGGTCTCACGGAAATTCTGCAAAAGACTTTTGCAGGCCTTTTAAGGCTGTCACGCACTATGGCGGAGTGCTCCAGTTGATGGTTCCAGGTTAGAAGTCAAAAGAATTCTGTGGTATTGCTTTTCTGACAAAATCGTCTAGCAGCCAAAACGTCTTCACGGATGCTGAAATTCCAACATAATTAATGACGAGAACGGCATATCCCTGTGACTGTATCCCATTTTGTGTCTATTTTTCATGCATAGCCGAACCTTTTGCGCCGCCATTTTTCCTCACAGTAACCGCTCTCCATTGGGAGATTCAATCACCTTATTCATTAGTTAGTTATGAAACTGCCAGTCCCACTAAATATTGGTCGACTCGGATGTTCAAAGCGGTGTTGCTGTGAGGAAGGATTGGGTACGGATTCGACGTTTGAACTGTTTTACTGGAATCCATAAGAAAACAAGCCGCTTGAGAGATTGGTATTCTGCGTTACAAATAAAGTAGGCACTTACACCATGTAGCACCATCATCGAGCCTGGAATTTTGTGAGTTATCTTCACGTTGATGGGTGCACATATGCCCTACAACAAGGGTTCCGGCTAATACAGAAATGTAAAAAAAAATCAAACGGTCAAATTGATCACAAACTATTTCCAAACCAAGAATCTGGCTAACGGTTCGGTGAAAAACTGCCAGGAGTAATAATTGGTATATTCAAAAAGGAATTGGGGATCAGCTCGTGACCATCTTCCAGTGCTGGGGTCGATACTCTGTGTACATAATGGTCGACGTGGTACATCACCTGCGGATAATATTCCGAGGGTGTCGTATCGTGGGTTTAAAGTGGACGCGTTTTATCCAAATTGTTTGGATGACCACGAAGGCGTCTGTTTCTTGAATCGGCGTAATGTGAAAATGTCTCTTTCGGGTTTACTTTAGGGAATGCGCGATACTCACCGTTATAGCTGCAAAGTCCGAATGCGGCATAATTTTATGTTGCGCCTAGAATAGACAAGTTCATCTGACAGAACCACGCTTTGTGATGTCCTACATCCTAGTCCTACAGTTTACAACCCAGAGAATTTTACCTTCGTACGGGTCGGTTTCAATTCAGTTCTTTGGAGATGGTCCTTGTAATAATACTTTATTTGTAAGGGGATAGTCTGTCCTGCAGACCAATTCCAGGAAAAACGAATTCATGACGGACAGCGAGCGTCTTCGATAGTTTAGTGGGCAGAGAATCTGTCCGGTAAGCTGGAGGCCAGAGGTTTGAGTCCATCCGCATGCTTATCTTTCCGTTCGCACCAAGTGTACTTCGACCATGCATTTCAAGATCTATCGAACTCCCTCTCTTTTTTAACAATTTACACTAAGGTACTTTGAGCACGTGAATGATATCAACCTCTAGTCTTTTGTGGAAGTCCCACAAGTTGCTCACTAGCTGCACCAACGGGTATCGACTGTTGCTATCATACGAGGAGCAAGCTACAAGAGATTGTCCAAAGTCTCATGGAATAAAGCTTCGAGGAATCTTTTGTGAATCCTTCTGCGTCCCGTTATTTACACTACTCTTAGTTTTATTTCCTTCTGGTGTTATCACACAGTGAGTTCCACTGTGAAATGTTCCCTATATGTGGACTGACTTAGCTGATGCCACGCACAATTTGTCAGCTTCTGATGAGAAAATCGCATCAGACTAGGACACTCCAGATATTCCTGGCGAAAAACCGGAATGATACCATGAACAGCCATTTCAAACCCGTTCTTTTATTTCGTTATTGTCAGGGAAATATACTCTGAGGAATTGTCGCTAAAGCAGAAATTATTTTGAAAAAAATATTTCAACATCCACATTTTCTACCACTAACATAGAGCTCATTCATCGATATCTCTGGGAGCTTAGCTGTTTTGACCGGTGGAAATCAAGTTTCAGGAATGCCAAAAAGCCACATCTTTCCCAGTGGTGTGTAGTTGGATAGACACACCAAACCCTTTTATCTCATTGGTTAATGCTACCACGGACTCAAAAATGAATTTCCCCATTGGTCGCAGTAGGAATGGCAAGTACTAGAGTGATGCAAATGAGCCAATAAGATAACAGGACAGATTTGAGGACAGCTAATCGATTTTCTCAGAGGTAGATTGGAATGCACTCACATCCGATGGGGTTTGAAAAATGACGTATCTTACGGTAGGTCCAGAAACCCATTCGTGATCTATACTTCCTCTTGAAGCCAGAGAATTTTTTTGAGTTTGACCATTGCGTTACTATTCTAGAGTTACCTAGGTCAGTAAACAATTCAGACATCGACTTCACAACCTGACCTACTATTGTACTCTTCAACGTCAAAGTTAAATTATTTGCCTATATTTTATTTTCAGATACCATGTGTGTTTTTATTGACGCTGATACAGTGCGTTTTATCGACTAATTATGATGCCTACATTGACCGTCTGGCGACCGAAAGCGAAGCACTACGTAGGGAATTTGTACGTTCCAACCCTCGTGGCCAGTATGTATTGGAAAAACTTCGGTCACCAGGATACCGGAGTCGTCATCCGATACTAAGTGAGGCATCAGATGATATGTATGGCATTTCGTTGGACGACTGGCGAGCTTTTCTACAAGAGCTACGCCATGCAAAAGCTGAAGCTGCTCGACCTCTTGAAGATGATGAGATTTCTGAACCACAGCTGCGTTGGTACGAACCGGAGCACTATGGTGCGGAGGAGATAGCTCTGGATGAACGTGAGCCTGCCTCACGTCGAAACGAAGTGGCTTATCAGAATCATCTTTGGGGTGAACAAAAAGTTTCTGGTGGGTCTGGAGAAATTGGTCAGTGGTTGGACTTTGCCTTGCTGGGAGCCCAGCTGCAGGACGAGGACGAGGAAAACGAGAATAGCTCTTCCTCGATGTTCCCGATTGACTTTACTAACGACCCCACTCGATTTATGGAAACAAAGAACAGCAGTCTGCCAGCCTACTGTGATCCGCCCAACCCGTGTCCACTCGGCTACGATCCGGAGAATTTGTCCACGCCATGCGATCCGCACGTTGTCTATAGTATGGATTTCAATCGAGACTGGATTCTGACTAAACAAGCAAACGAAGAGTGTGAGTGTGATACGGAGCATATGTACGTGTGTCCTTCGGCACCTCGGGGAAACAGACATGATCTGGGAGACTTCCATCTAACGGATAAAGAACCACAGGTAATATCACTTTGCAGCACTGAGCCTCACTGATTAAATCTTTTTACTCACACTCATATCTAGTGTGCGGTATATTCAAAAGATAGTGGGGAAGAAGTGGTCATTCAAGTAATGGACGTAGTCAAAAGTTGGTCACTATTATCTTGTCTATCGTTTTAAGCTTTTCTCCGTTATTGTTACGTCATGCATAGGGAGAAACACTCTAATCCGCAAAGTCTAACTCAAGGCTGTTTGGAAGGCGCGCGTTAATCCCAATTGCTACAAGAGATGCCGAGTACCCTTACTTGGAAATGTTCTTATTCGCTGTTAGAAAGGAAGCAGGACAGACAACAACCAAATCTGTACTTAGATACGGGTGGATATGAGTTTCCGCAACGTGGTGTACCTCAGAGCAGCTAATGACATACTACTTATGGGCCATTCAGAATCACCAGGACCTCCATAATATCCTCCTCCAGACAGTCGAATTATTTAATGCAGCCGTCTGAACCAAAATCGTTCAGCAGTTGGAAGCTTAAAGTTTGGACCCAGTGTAGTGGGGCATATAAGAACTCATGTTTATTTGATCACGCTCAAGTCCAACATAAAACGGTGTTGGAAATTCTCCATACCGATCTAACGGGTGAGCCATCTAGCATTAGTAGAAAACCCTACAGAAAAAACGGGAGCACTCCTATAAACGGACATCTCGTTACCTCAGAGGTCAGCAAGGCAGTTTGATAAGGGATATCCAACAATAATATCGGGAGACTTTCATAAGGTTTTTGAGGCTTTTGTCGTTGAGTAAGTTCAAATGAAGGCATACATAGTGTCTCAGTTTTTAATAGTCTTCGTAAACTCAGTGAGGCAAGAGTTTTGGTGTATTTTTTGTCTGTGACTGACGTGTCGTTATTGATCGAAGACGTGGATTTTCCACTGGCGAGCGCTGGGAACAAGTTTAGGTACCATCTGTGGATTAAATGACTTTGGAATCTCTTACAGAACACGCTGTATCGCCCTGTTATGGTTTGAATAGCTTTTGTTGGTCAAAACCCTACTTTTAAAATCAAACCATTGCTTTGATCAACCCTTTGGTTGATTACATCCATTTGACACTTCTGGACGATCAATTGGTTGGAATTTGAGGGAGCTCAAGTCCCCTCGACTAGAGTAGGGCAGCTACCCTAAAGTTCAAATAAATTTTATCACAGTCTGAGCATTGGAATTACTTCCGAAAGTGCAACTTCACACAGTTCTTTTCAGATTAGCTAGCAAGCTCGTAAGTAAGTAAATAAGTAACTAAATAACTAAGCAAATAAGCAAGTAAGTGAATAACTAACTAACCAGGTAAGCAATTAACTAAGTAAGTAAGCAAGTAAGTAGGTAAGTAAGTGAGCAAGCGAGTAAGCAAGGAAGGAAGGAAGAAAGCATGCAATTAAACAAACAGGTCTGTAAGCAGGTAGGTAAGTAAGTCAGCCCATTTACTAATTTGGTTAGTTATTCTGCTTGTTTGTTGGAACAGGATCTTCAGCAGAACCTCAAAGTAGATGGGAAACAGATTCTCTCAGACACATGCTTGCATTTGGTGATCCATTCTATTCAAATAGACATCACAGTTACGCCACAACTAGTTACTTGTAGTGCGACTTCACCAACCTCCTATTAATATTCTAGCATAGTATGCCTCCACTCAATTATTCGTCCTCTAAGTTTAACAACCGTCTCACAAAACAATCAGCAGATGGGTCAACTTTCCCGATATTCCATCTAGTTTCCAATCCTTGGTGTAAGCTCGTTGCCCATGCCGACAGTTGCCGCGGCAACTACCAAGAGAACTCAGCATGTCATAGATTTCATTACCATCATATCGGTCTCACCAAACCTTGGCTAATTTTGGTTATTAACTGATCACACATTCACAACATTTTAGTTTAGAATAGCATGTTGGATGCCTTGATGAAGTAAATTTGTCGGGCACGCTGAGTGTCCTAGATCTGGCCACTTTCTGCATTTTGGTTACCATCTTGTGCCCTTCTGCAAACTCCTAGGATTAAACATGACCAAATCAACGGTTTTTCGAGATTCAACTGAATTTTGAACTTCGATATCTGGTTTAATTCCAAGCACAGGGATGGATAAACATGAAGTCCCATGGGATGACCCATGAGCGGGGTTGATGGGGTAGACGTTAAGCATTGAGACGATGCATCACATCGCATGTGTAAACAATTTGGATTTTGGGATACTCACGTGACGCAAGCATAACCTCGTGGGAAAGTATAACACAAAACACTCATTGGTGAGAAAGTCACTTCAAAGCAATGCTACTTATACGACTGCTGAAATTCGCCAACAGATAACAACTGGTTTAGCCCTTTTTGGAACCCATCACTTAGGAGTAGTTCTTCTGGTTTTACTTTTTCTGGGACAAAAGGTTCATGCATACTCATCCGAAACTCATCGCCACATTCATTTGGGTGCAAGCTAGAGATTAAGGATGGGTTTTTGGATGGATTAGTCGTTTATGTGTTTCAGATAAATGTGTAACTGAAGGTCGCTAATGGATGTGCGTGTTTACGTTAAATATGTTCGCTCAAAAATTTAAGCAAAACCACCAAGTTTGAATTGGGTAATACACTGATTATACACTCACTTGCACAAGAATTTGGTTTTAACTGGTGAATCAACCGAATCCCAGCTGAATTTCTCGTTTATGCTATCCTTCAACTGAATGTATTGCACAAAGGTCATCTCATGTTTCAGTTGGTACGGCATTCGAGATATCGCAGTATATTATCTCGAAGACGGGACACACTACTTATAAGATTGCTGAAAACTCTTCAAAAGCTCACGAATGGTTTCGCCATTCTTGCATTCAAATAGAACTTGAGATTGATTCGGAAATTACGTCTACCAGATGAGTACAAGGAGGGGCAAAACCTGTCGTGGGCTGTCGAAGAGTTTTCAGTATCTTATGAATAGTATGTCACAGCTTCAGAAAAATATACTGCGACACCTCTAATATCTTACCAAGCAAAAGAATGAGGCGGCCTTCATGCAGCACATTCAGCTGAAGAAAGCCTCAGCTGGGATTAAGTTGGTTTCTCCTAGACAATACACTGTTTTGGCCTGGACCCTTGTAATTTAGGTCGATATGACCATTCACGTAGGGGACAACCGGATGGCGCAGTTTAGCGCCCCAAAAACTATCACGAAGGTAAAATTCTTGGCTGGCCCTGGTAACTTAAATACTGTAGTCCTCCTACATAATCATTGGTTCCTGCCTCTTCGAGTAGGCGGCCTAGCGAATGTTACATATTGTGTCATGTGTTGACGATGGTTGGACTCAGGAAACTTCGGTCAGATGGTCCTTTCTCACCGATCGGGATCTGTCTGGTTGATGGGGGTAGGACTTGCCGCTATCGAAATACCTTCCGCGGCCACGAGTTCCCGGATACAATCCCATATTCACCCTGAACATTTGGTCAGATCTGAAGTCACCTACTTGGTATTCATATGAGATGATGAAAAAGTGAACAAGAGGTATGATCATTCACAGATATTCAACTTTTGAAGCATATATCTTCTGATCTTTTTTTACGCACCTGAGTTGAGTTTTTCGCGGATTCCTCCTGGGTCGGGGTTAGACGCACGAAAATTCAAATAGGTCCCCAGAGCTATAATACCACCATGTGAGTTTTCACACCCGAAATTAGTTGGCACATCGTTTTCAAACCAGCTGCCGACCGTCATATCAGATATCTATAATAACGTTCTCCCGGGAATGAAAAAATCTTAACTGTTACCCTTAATCAGCAGGTCTGCGGTTCGAGTCCGTCCCTCAGCCTGTATTTTTGTTCCGGCTACACCTACTTAAATTTCTCAGCTCTTTTACTGTCAAACATCATTCCGGTCTGTGGTTCATTCCATAAACAGGGCAAGTTGGTTTGGAAAACGTTTCATCAGCAATCGAGATAAATCACCAATGCGTCCGTGTGAAGCGGAGCGTAGCGGTGCGCTGGGTGGTGGTTTGCGTCTGGTGGTATACGTGCTGCTGGACAACACCGACTCCTACTTAGGGTTGCGAACTCCTATTGGTTTGTCCTTATCTGGTGTTCTGATTGGTCGATGTCCAGAGGAAGCTTGAACTCGGTCTCCCTTGCTCTCATTCATTGTTCGTTGCTGTAGAAAGCTCTGACATTAACTCCTCAGAGTTCCACTCTGTGACTTTTTCTGATGTGCCGATAGTTGCATGGGTGATTCACCTCTCTTTTGCACGTAGTGGTGCATTTCAATGGAATTAGTCTAGAGTGCCAAGCTTCCAATAATTCCTTTTTTTGTTTCATATTTTCTAGTGTCAAGTGGCTGCAACACTGTGATTTGTTTTTACTGAGCACACGGCCTCTTTCCTTATTCTCCTACACATCTAGTTTTGAGTACTAATCGTTTCTGGCTAGTTCGAGACAGTCACACAGCATTTGAACCAATCAACGTCAGGTGTGGCAAGGTGCATCGTAATCTTGAATGATGTCAAATTGAACAGGGGATTTATAGCGATGGGCGACATGCACTGTCATGTCGCACACGTGATCAACTATTGACCAACAAAAGTGAGCACTGGACCACACGAGTGTGCAGATATCTAAGACTCGGCGATGAGATTATCCTGTCACTCGAAAACTAAATTTTTATGATTCCTGACCGTGTTTACTGCTGATCCACCCACTTTGTTTTAGGGTCATCTATTTTTGTGAGGTAGCTTTTTCATCTTGATTGTTCTTGAACTCGGAAGTTATATAGCACCAGGTAAAAAATTGAATTAGACACTGGGAGGGTATTTTCCAAGTTTTTCTAGTGTTTACTTGAAGCAACCTATTCCAGAATGTGGCGAAATCAATCATCTGTCTGTAAATAAATTAAAAAAACTACACGGCAAAACACTTTTTAGTTCGCCATCAGTGGAAGCACACATTCAGTCTATCGACTACGCACCCAGAACAAGACCAAACGTTATTGAACGTTATCAGTCCGACCTTCAGTTCACTCGTATTTCTCGGTTTTATCTCTTCTTATTCCAGATTCACAAGGACAACCCATATTTGCATGGTCTGAAGAGAAAGCGTCTGGTGGCAAAGAAGGCATTCTCAGCAAAGGTAGGAAGAATCCGGGCCGTGCTGTTAGCTCGCGATCTCACTTCACTCAACATGTCTAACTGCAGCATTACGAATTGCTAGGCAGCAAAATTATGGCCAGACAGAATGTAATCAAACTGGCAAAGCGGGCCTTGTGTACGGCTGCGTTGTCACGGCCAGAACAAATTTCGAAAGTGGATGCGGTTTCATAGTATTTAATCATAGTATACAGGTCAAAATTTGAGGTGTTAAAGCAGAATTCCATTGGACACTGGACAAACTACAATCGTAGTGAGGAGGATGTGGATGGGAACGGAGTAGAAAGAATTCAAGGATGGTTTTGATTAGGGCAGCAGTTGGATCTTTAAGGCCTAATCACTTGCAAACAATGTTTGTGAACAATAGTATGTAGGCTGATGGAGTTTCATGGCGACAAACTCGACCGTCGCTGGCAGACACTGTCGTATGATTTTGGAGTTTTATGCCGGCAAATAACACTTAGAAAGACCCTCGTGCAGATAGGTAGGTGCCAGTGGCTTCATTCCAGTCTAATCGAAATCAACCCCAGATTCCCTTTACTCTTTCCCCAACACCTTAGATTTTGTATTTTTACTATTGTGGGCCCCGGTGAGATCGATTGGGGTGGTGACCGACTTCACTTCTTTAGCTCCGTTGAGATTTGTATGCTTGTCGGTTCCTCCATCGGAATGCTGGGGGAGTGTTTTTCATCAGGGACAATGGTCACCCACGGAGGACTTGAGGAACCAAAGATTACGGTAGAAATCAGGGCTTGTCTGGTTTAGTCAGTGTTTGAATCAGGAGCTTTCCAAGAGACTGTTCACGATCTCATCATGCAGGTTTAGTTATACATGTGGACAAAAATGACACGGAGGGGTGAAAAATGCCACATACATGTGTCAAAATATGGGTCAAATTATACCAATTGGCTGGAATCGACCAGAGGACAGCGGTGGTTGACTACTGCAGTATCGATGCTTTCACGTGACGTTTCTGATAATACACAACGGGTTAACCACTTAGCGATAACATCGGTAATTTTTTCAAAATGAAGGTCCAAAGATCAAAGACCGCTGGGTCAATGAGTGAAGGAATTGTTATTAAGGTCGATTCATTTTCCAGATTGCATTGTTAAATTTTGTAAAGTTTTCCACCTGCTACTCATAAGTAACGTTTTTCCTGTGATCTAGAATGCCTGTTTTCGGGGAGGGGAATGACCACATGTCATAGGATGTGAGCCGCTGTGCTCAATGAATATTCTCACAGTCCATCCAAAAGCCGGAAAAATTCATTCGTTTGGAATTTTTCACGACGTCCTCCCACTCAGATGCTCCTCTGTTGCGAAAAAACACGACGGATCCCTGGACCAGTTCTTCGAGGTTTTGTCTAGACTGATAGAAAGACCGGCTTTATGAACACGATAATAATGAGCTTTTTTTATGCTATCATTTCTGGTAGCAAATCTATACTGCTACTGCGCCGATAACAACTGGAATGGAATTCACTCAAATAGACACCCGCCAGAAGTTGGAAAGTAACAAAATATTCTTCTTCCAAATGGCATGAGTTTTTCTAAATCTGAAATTCAGAGGAGACCAGGTTAGTCAGCTGGTGAAACAGCTTTCACCCTCAGCTGTTAAACAGACTTACTACGCTGACAAACCGAAAGTTGTCTACACCTGCGACCGAAACCCGACCTTTGCAATCAAATTTTCACTACCTCAGTGCGCCACTTCCAGTCTCGCTTACAGTTTTAATGTGGGTACTCGGTCACACGCCGTGGTACAAATTGGAAGAAATTCTGATTTAGACAGCCGAAACATCCCTATTTGGATACAACAGCGTGTGACTCAACCCACTCTACCACATCCAAATGCAAATTCAAATCCGGAGGCAAATGCACGACTGATACAGCCTTCATCGATAGCCCGCCACTCACTTGAAAGCAAGCATTGTGTCGGCCCGGCAGCTGCGTTGCAAGTCGTATACAGAACTACGAACGGTAATGTGTTACAGTTTGCTACATTGATTGCTATCAGAAGATGAAAACAAGAACCGTGTAAACGGAAGGAATCTGCCACATCGTTGGCACTTTCTTGCTTGCAAAATTCTGGTGGTGAACACTTGTTCTGTTTTGTTTACCCGACATTGTTCAGCAGTGTAGACCCGAAAGGATACAGCGGAGTACACCAAAGTATCGTACAACAGTCCAGTTGTCTGTGTTGTCTTCAAGTTTGTAACAGGAAAGTCATGTTTCAAGTTTCTCAAAAAGGCCAACAATTGTTGGATGTCGGTTGGTTCCATTAGCGTATTATACACATTTGAGTAGTGGTTCCCCTCCACAGAAATCCGTGAGAGAAATTCTCTTGCAAGACATGCTGTCCCCTCTTATCTTAGACGGAACATCTTTCTCCCTCTAAAGAAAGCTTGATCAGAAATCTATCTGTACATGGATCGTTTTGATCATTCAGCTTGTCTGGGTAAGCAAAATCGCCTGAGCGGTCCTTACATGCCCTGTTGACCAGCCAACCAGACTATGAGGCTAGTGAACGACGCTAGAGTGAGGGTATATTCACATGCTGGGTCTAGGCAGCCCAGTTCCGATCAACAATGAGTCTCAATCGGAACTCATCTGCACTATCGACAACATCAACATCAGAAAGCTCTAGAGCCATGATAGATTTCGCACTCGCCCCATTCGAATATCAGCATTTAGCGCATAACTGCAGCTTGAAACGTGATCCACTTTGGTGGGCTATGATTACCCGCGCAGGCCTGTTAGCTAGTTAGCCAGTACCGAACTCTAGTCAACGGACAAAAAGAGGAATAGCAGAGAATGGTATCCCTCTAGTATTATACGCGCAATATGATAGCTGCAGTGAGGGGATCACTGAAGCATCGTGCGCTATACTTTCTTACAAAGCCGCTAGTTCCAATCAGAGATGAAGTAAACCCGTCTGGCAGAAAATTTACTGTTGAGAGGGTAAATAGGGCATTTGAGTACGTCAGATTGTTCGTCCTCCATCCAAACTCGCGAATTTTGGCAGCGTGAAAACAATAAAACAATGCTACCAAAGATCAGAAGTGAGAAAATAAAGCAAACAAACACGGACACATTACTGTGTTTTAGAACCACCCATGATCTATAAAACCTGTATCTTTTGTACTCAGTAAAGTAATGAGCTTTCATTTGGTAGCATGGTTGATTGACTTTATCATTGCTTGAACTGACGACTGAAAAAAGGTAAATTGAGAAAATTAGCTGGCTTTTAATCGACTATTGAAAAATATAGATCATCAACAGTTCGAAGCCCACTGGAGACCCTATTCATGAAGAGAAGAGAATCTTCTTCCCAGGTGGGTGTGTGGAGATCAGGACTGAAAAGAAACTGAATCACCAAAATCACATTTGTGGGTTGGCACTTGCTTGGAGATTGAGGGCTGTTCGATACCAACTATTTTTGGGCAGTAGCAGGTTCTAAGTCATCGTGATCCTTGTAAAGGGTGCTAGTCCTCAAAAACGATTAACCAGGAACAGATATAGCAAGCCACCGTGAGATTATTAAACGAAACGGTTTAGCTGGTAAAGCATCTACTGGGCTAAATGGATGCCACGCATTAGTTTACCGGTCTTGAAGTCGAGTTTCAGTCCAAAGAACCAAACAGAGAAGTGGAAAATGTAAAACAGTCTATCCATAAATCCCTACGAAAACTCAACGGGCAGGTTGAGACAATCATATCTCCCGATGGAATTACAGTGCTAGCCAAGTGTAACACCATTCTGCTTTCATACTAAGTAGCATGAACAATCAGAACGAACATTTTGGTTCAGAATACATCTGTGCTTCCCTATCCTTTCTCTCACACGTCACTAACTGGCTGGAGCTTCACTTAATTCATCATATTTACAGCTGCTCTCACAAGTGTGTCCCCAAATCATCTGACTGTATCAAAGGATATTGTGCTGCGTGCTATACCCCTTCGGTCACTTGATCAACCTTGACCACTGGGCTTGATATAGCTCAAATGTTAAGGCGCTAACTTATTGACCGGAGGATCCGTGGTTCGAACCCAGCCCTGGCATCTCAACTGCTCTTGCCCAGGCTTGGGCAACCTGACAGTATCTCACCCCTTGTGGTTCCTTCGAGTGCCATGGTGGCTAGGCGCTGAAAGGGTGTTACAGCTGAACGATTATTATGATTATTAGTATCATTACTATTGCCGCATCAGAAGAGCCATAGTGAACCTTCCAAATTCACATCTCTCTCCAACCATTCTCGTTCTACTCGTTACAGGACTCAAATCGTCACTACTATTGGCAAGGGCAGGTGACCAAGCGCGTGGTGAAGAAAGCAGGAAAACAAATGAAATGAAATGAACCAATCGTCCGCAGCAGCGTTGTGTTGTCCTGTCAGTTGTTCGAGAGTCACATCATTCACACAGATAACCGTCGTTCTTTGTCCATTTTAGCACAGTGAACTTTGTCTCGAACCCTGCTGTTGTTATTTTGATCAACGTTATCAGGTAAAGTTCCAAAAATATTTATGCATCCCAACTATGAGGGGAATATATGACAAAAACGAGAGCAATTATCAGATTTCCGTCTGCTTCTATGACACGTATAGGAACGGACATGGAACCATGGGTATCTTCACCATAGTGTGTCAAGATTCAGTGCTATGAAACGGACCTTTGGGCAATTTCGTTCGCTCACTTGTGATTTTTCATCCGGGAAGGTCAAACAAACGGCATTAAGCAAATGCGACCAGGCTTGCAACTCGTCCACGATAGTTTGTGGAATTATCTTGAAGGTAACCTAGCCATAGAAAGTCCACCTATTCGAGGCAAGGTGTGAAGAACGATAAAGTACCGTCAACCGGACTGCGGAAACCGCCTGTTCACAAGACCCTGCACTGTCGACACTGAGCACGGGAATATGGCACAATTTTGTGAGAATCTGCTTCAAATAGGTTAGGTGCCAAAATTCCCCGGGGAAAGAGGAACGATCCTGGACTTAGAAACAAACACGTAACGAAGTTCCATCTTGATTGTCCACGTATGTTGCAACAGGGCTGATAAGAAGTGTTACCAGGCGCTGCGGTCCTATCAACAGAACGTCGGAAAATTATTTCCAAGGGCTTAATTCAACTCATCGAGTCCAAAATTCCACACGGAGTTATTCGAGTCCTTTTCTGCTTGGTCTCAGTTTCCGGTCTAGTTTGTTAGAATAATTTGAGCGCAAACCTACACAAGAATCCAAAATCATGGATTATTGTAGTAATTCCGATGGGATCGATCAACCTCAGTAGTTCGATCCTGCTCGATTCCTTGTTGTCTTCGTTAGGTTCTTAATTGTCAGAACGACGGATGTCCACCGTCTTACTAGTGGTGACAGCAGACGAACGATCGTTCATATGCAGTGATAAACCAGTAATATCCTGGCTACCTGTAACAGTGTATACTTACCAAAAGGGTGTACAAATGAGCTATAAATCCAAATACCAAAGATGACTGTTAACCCCTCCTCCAAATGCTGATGGATGACGCACTTTCCAGGCAGAAAACAGAAACCGACAAGGAATCGTGAAAAATGAACTCAGGCCCTTTACGTAACCACCACGTCAAGGTATTCCAAGAACTTCTGTGTCTGGTATGACAAATGTGTCCTTGGGAATAGTTCTACGGGCATGCTGTGGCATACTGAATTTACTGCTCAACAGCACAGGAATTGTTGAACAACTGCAGTGTTTTTACAAGTCCCCTGCTTTCAATATTTCCATGTGCTTGGTCCACCAATGTAGACGTTCTATCACCGTAAACGATACAGTTCGTCACAGGCACTAAGTAATATACCACGCGGCCATTTGAAACTACGGGCAAAATATCATTCACACAGTCACTAAGATAGTAGCGAAGTGGCTTGTAGAGGTGAACTGGCCCTAAAATACGCTCTTCCGACACGACGATACCGTGGGGTGATTCCATAACTTTGTGGCACCTGTTTTTCATCTGTTTTTAAGCCAGTTGGTCAAAATAGTACCCTTATTAATTCCGAGTTTGTTGTCCGATGTTGTCTATTGCCTCCTGAAAAATGCATTCAATTCCATTCACTAGAAGTTGAGTTATGATGAAGGATATGGTTGATATGATTTCGCGACAGGACATATAACCGTAGATGCGAATTGAGATGGCCACGATGCTACTTAGATCTAGTTAGTAAGCAAAAAATATTGTTCCTCTCGTTGACCAAGGGACAGACTGAAGCCTATCCATTTGCAGATCACAAGTAGAGCATAGAAATTGCAGCGAGATATGCACTAAGATGTTTGCAAAGAAACTATTCCAGCTAAACCTAATATATATGCTAAGCGAGCTGTCAATCAACGCGTTGCGGGACCGATCCTGTTACTGAGTGGGTGCAAATGAAGAGACGTGCCTTCGCATACACTTTGGGGACTAAACACATCTGATTATCCACTGACAGAAGAAATGGGTTCGAAGGTCATCGGGAACCACACAGTGAGGGACAACAGCTTGTACTCAAAAACGGAAGTAGCCGAGAACGGAGCGACGGGAAGGCTCCCAAGACAATCCCTGAAAAGATTAGAAATCTGGATAAGATGAATGACCCTTCAGTTCCAAATTCGCGGCGGGATGTTACAGTAAACAGAAAGTGATGGTATACTGCGGCTGGCTTATTATGTTGAGAATCCAATCCGAATGACACCGGTTGATTGTACTGTTCACGAAACTACGAACCGCCTTGTTCACCCGAGCAAATAACAGATTGATTTCTACACAACGGGCTTACCGGGCCTGATATACGGAGACAAGCGGACAACTCACAAGCGCAACCAGATTTTCTTCCCTAAGTGGGGTTTTTCTCGTATTTGTTGAGAACCGTTTCTTCCTGACTCGAACTGAAGATACAGACATGTCCCTATAAGGTCCTCACTATGTGGACCTTTCCTCATAAGGACTGTTGTTCAATGGTCTTTATCGATCTCAACAGCAGTATCGAAACACATTTCGACGGCTGAATAACGTTCTGACTGAGACTCGAAGTACATTCGCTTGGAAAAAATAGTAAACGAGAGATTTCGGCTATCTCCCTCTAGCACCAAATTAATTTGCAAATGAGTGTTCAAATAAGAAGATGGAGATTCGGGGACCACATGGACCTGGCAAGCCTCAAGGAGGGCGAAGGCGTTAGTAAGCTACTCAAATTTTCCGTAGAATCTATAAGTAGTAATGAAGGTAAATACATAGGACTTGACAAAATCAGCCACCTATATAAGGACGACTCTTCGTGAAAGGGAGCACTATTGACGTTCATCAGGAGGATGACCGTAATAGGGCTGTTCAATAAGCGTAGATTCCAGTTATCTGGACCGATCTTATTCCAGCATGAAACAGTAAGTTATCACATATCCGATGCACCAAACTCAGACTGGACTAGACTAATAGCTGGAAAAACTGAAGCTACCTCACGGCAATTGTCCTGGATCTAGATACACCATAGTAAGCCGTATGAAGTCACATAGCCCTATCTATAAGCCAACTGAGTGAATTTAAACACACTCATGCTGAGTGACGGCGGTTAAATCAGGTGCTTGAGGTTGACGTGAGGTTACTAAGTTCAAACTAGGGCTCGTTAGTGAATGTGATTTGTGGACTACAACACGGGAGTAATAGTGAAGTATATAATTAGTCTCTCGTGGTCAATGTTAACTGGATCTGACAGTTAACACAGGCAAATTTTAGAATGGGTATTGAATGAGTATATTATTCATGATAGAAACATGGGATAAATGCAATTTTGATAAATGGATGGTAGAGAGAGGTATAAAATACTAGACCTTCTTCTGCGAACGACCTGCAAGCTTTTGGCCAGTCGGACAAATGTTCAGGTTCAGACAAGTTGAACATTGTGGAGACACGGGCAGACAACGCTGTTGTCCGAAGCCAACAAGCAGCCAGTTGATACGATCCCACTCCTCGCTAGTGATATGATCAACGAAAAAATACGGAGCATCGACTCAAAAAGAGTAAAAGGTAGATTCTGACAATCCGTGATACCGCATCACTAAGGTAAGATTCTCAAAGTTATTACTCAGAGAGTGAAAGGGATTTCGGGCAATTGCATGTGACAACAAACCACAAGTTAATAAGGTCGATGGTGAGGAGGACAAAAAAAAACATGAGAGCGAACTAAAAAAAATATATGTGCAATGAAGTTAATGGCGGTGAATTTATTTACGTCTAACATGCGACCCAGAGGACTGGGACCAATATATAAGACCTCCGAATTTCAAATTCTGCGTAACGAGTGGTCTTCATAAAACTTGAATATGGTGATTAAAGCCGGATTGAAAGCCTGCATCACACACACCACTTTCAAAAGTATTTCAAGAGATGAAGGTTTTACCTATCACTTTTGCTACCAAAACTTCCTATTTAGCCACAGAAGATACAGGGGTTAACGGTAATTTCTCCTTAGGTCGTACAATTACGAAGGTTAAAGTATAGGGGTAAGTACTATGTGAAATACAGCCGGAAAATCAAGGAACAATGCTATTGGTCAGCACGGGATCAAAGAGTTGGGCCAAACTCACCGGTAGGATGACAGGGTGTGATAGTGGGCGATGTGTGGTAGTTGATCAGGTCGCTGATGATCTGTTCTTCGAGCTTGGCAGCATCAGTGCGCACTGATGGTGTCCCCTCGAACGGTGAAGAAAGTCAAGTCAAGTCAAGTCAACTGCCAAGCTCGGCGAACATTTCAAAAGCCACCTGACCAATTACTAATAAATGCGCCCGAGCTGCCAATATTCCGACACATTACCAGCTGTACGTGGGTGTGCGTCTGCATGATCTTGCAGGAGCCTTTGACCACTGGAGCTGAAGTATGTGCACAAAGTGCTTTAGACGCACAGTATAGGGTTATGCATTTGTATCAAGCTGCAAATCCGGTAAAGTTTCTTACAGAAACATACAGAAACATACAGATTCCGACATAGATGTAGTGGTGTGCTCCGAAAAACCAGTGGGTATAGAAATTACCGTGGTAACCAGGCCTCTAGCTCCTTTCTCGTTTCCTCTGGAGTTTTCGTAGGCTTTTTTGTCCATTGCAATCGATTGACAATCCGGTGAACATGGGTGTCGACTCCGATCCCCGTTACTTCATTCCAGGCACATCGCATAGCTAGATGTGCCATTTTCGGCCCAACACCTGAGTAAGAATCTCGCAAAGTAAGGTATTAAACAAACCTGGTAATTCGCAGAGTTCTTTCACAGACCGTGGAATGTCCCCATCATATTTTCCTTTGAGTATTTCGCAAGCCTTTTTAATATAGATTGCTTTCTGCTGTAACGGTACATAGCACAAGTGAGGCCAATAAAATAACTTGCTTTGTAGAATCCAACCGGGTAGATTAGCTGCGCCAAAGAACCAGAATCAATTTCTAGCAAGTCCTTCAGCGTACAACCATGAGACTGGAGTCGATGCATTGCTGATGCGGTCACTTGATCCTTGGTTTGACTCGAAAGCATAAGGCTTAGCAAAACCTGAAGACGAAATGTCTGTCTAAGAGTGACAATGACTGTATTTGCGAACCTTAGGATCGGCCTTTCTATCTGCGAGGCGTTCACAGCCCATAATGTCAACTGGAGCATCACGATCTTCGCGCATTTCGGTTATATTCTGAAGGTGCAGCCGCCAATTCGCTGGCTCCCAACAGTCTCTCTTGACCTGAGGGGGTGCGTTCTCAATATCTCCCACTTCGAGTGTCTTCTGTGAACTGTTCCGTCTACGAGGCATGATCCGCAGAATCCAACGAATGAACAGCCTTCGAATAGCTGGAAATCACCATCGAAGCCGGTGTTACGACAGGAAGTTTAAAGTATTATATAGAAGAAATACAACCGTTCACAGAAGCGTTCACGAGAAAAGTACTTTTCTGAAGATCAAAAACTACTACTTCCTACTTGATGAATCCGAACATCACTTGGCACCTTTAAATTTGATCATGTCAAATATGTGAGAGTCAAATTGTAGCAGTGGAACCACCAAGGAGCCACCGCAGAGTTGCGTGGAAGTAAAAAGTCAACTAGCGAGTTAAGCGCATTAATTCAGCGGTTTGGGTGCCAATGGTGTTCAGACAGGTGTGAAACTATGCAGAAGGGCAGACTCGTATCCCAAACCTGGTTTTATCAGCCTGCCAGTTACTGTTCCACTTAAACGATGGTTACGAAAGTTCCAAGGGTTAGAGGTTCATCAAGCAGGTGAAGTAAACCTATACGAAAACTTAGGAAAAACTTTAGAATTATTTCATCCTTGCTGGAATCATCGTCATTCGAACTCGTGACTATTGGGCTAGAAGTTGAACAGTACAATCCAGCTATGGATTGCTGATCAGTAGCATGATCAACTCGAACATATACATGGTCTAGCGCCACTCATTCTTCAATCAAGTAGTTCGCGTCACGCGATCTGGTGTAGAGGTTGGTGAAGCGGAAAATAAAATTGTTTCGGACGGACGAATTATCTAACATTAAACGACGTACCATCGGGTGGATGGTCTGTTCACCGAGCTTGATAACTGGCCTGCAAACGTTTCGTCAATATTCGAGGAGTCAACGGCGTGCATTTGGATAGGTAATTCGCCCTTGCCTCCTGTGTTCAGTTCTTAAGTAGTACCTGATATCTCTCAGTGCGATCGTTACTTAGAGGACAGCTTTCCTTTAACTTCATTTGCGATTTGTGTTGTCCCGACTTTCTTGCAGCAGATGTAGTTCACTTTGCCCACGAACTATGTATAAAGTACGTGCGTTCCAACCGGATATAGGAATGGTGGAACAGCAACCGTGGGTGGAATATGTCTGCCTATTACAACCAATCGTTCCCCCGGTCGCACAGCCAGAACTGTGACAAGTACGCGACAAGTTTAACGTATAGGTGCTAACAGCTGATTGTCCGTCAGTACCACTAGACACTGGTGTGCCCCGCCCGGAATTTTCGTTCGGGTCAGTATTCATCAACCGGATTTATTTCACACACATAATTCCAAGGACATACTGTCCACTTTGCGGTCGTTCCCAGTTGGACTAAGTTTGAGCAAAAGGAACCCAGCGAAGTAGACGGTAAGCTGACATACATGGCCTAAACAACGCAGTTAATGAGATGCAGCTGGTTCTTGAATGAGTTACTTCTCTAGAAAGCAGCCGATGTACATGGGCATTTCCGACCTAGTGTTTCTACCTGACCTGGGAACTGCTCTGAAGACGTCAATGAGCTAACAGCTTGTGCCCGTATGTCATCTCGAATAGACGAATTCATCATCGACCAGAGTACCACAGTGGCCGGGTGGCTGGTTTTCTGTTGATGCGTTGGCCGAGTCTAACATCAGGTTTCGTAACTAGTCGAAGAGATATCAACGGTGCGCTATGAATGAGGTTTCTCTGCTCTTCAGCCTGTATTCACATAGTACGTCTAAGTGTTAAATATCTTCAACTTCATTAGCTTGCACTATTGTATGGCCCTTTCGCTGTTTATTGATCACTTTCCAATCGCTTTGGCTTGGCTGTTTTTCTTGCTTCTTTGACAAGCATAATTTCAGCCGTTTTGATCCGGTGGATTAATTTGATATCTATGGTGCGTTGTGGTCGTCTTACTCCTTTGATCGTGAACAGGCTGGAGACAAAAGAACCCGAACGAGCAACCGATATTTCACAACTTCGACAGAGCGGTAAAACTGACAGGAAATACTGTATTATATTGAACTATAAAGAAGAGTAACCTTCATTCCGAGGACGCCGCTCCTTGATGCTTATTGTATTCGTCTGAACGAAAAACGTCTAGAACTCTGCCCGATTCAAAGCGCGTGCAAAAGGAGATAGGCAAGACCGATCAACGCCAGACAGTAGAAGACAACAGAAGCATTCACAAGACTGCGATCTGAAGCGATGTATTGTTAGTCATAGACAGAAAGTTAAAGGCGGAACGTGGTCAAGCAGAGCACAACATAACAATACATGGGTACTTCTTCATCATTTAAGCAAAGCGGAGGTGGTCAGGTGGATCCAAGAAATTAAAAAGCAACTAAAAGTATCGATACTGATGAGATGATGAGGGAGATGACAAAGGGTGTAGAAAACCAATTCAAAATGATCGGGTACAAAAGCGCAGGGTTCGTCTTTAAATCGGATCAGCGTGAAACGGGATAGTTAGGTGTGGCAGCTAGAATGATCACTAATGATTCACTAGGTCCCTGAAGAAAAATAAGCGTATTGTGACCAGATAGGGAACAGATGGGTTCTATGACTTCTGTACAAAATGCAATGAGGAGTTTTTGTTTATGGAAGAACGCCTCTTTGTGACAAGGTCACTATAGGGTCGATTGAGTAGGCTCCCGATCCGAAAGACTAGACCAGACTGGGATGGGAAGTAGTCTGTAAGACAAAGAGAAAAATGTTTCATATGGAAGCAGTTGGATGAGTGCTCTTGGTGTACGGAATCTCATGGAAATGAGGCGCTCAAAGAGATCAGTACGCAGTCGAGTGTGTTCATCAGGCAGGAGTCTGGTCACGTCCCACGTAGGACATCGGGAAGAATCCAATCTAAAAGCGTAAGAGAAAAAGGACGCATCAGTGTTGTTAATTGGTCGGTGGATAAACCCAGAAGAACGCAACTTGGAGTTGTTCAGCTACATCGGGAGCAGTGTTCCAAGCACCTTGTAGTTTTATGGGTGAGAAGGACCGTAGCACCTTGAAAGGCTTGGTTGAAGTGAAATAAAATACTAAAAATAATAATAGGAGTCGTTCAGTCGTAACACCCTCTTGGTACCTAGCTACCATGTCAACCGAAGAAAGCACGAGGGCTGATACACAACAAGGTTGCCCAAGCCCAAACAGGAGCAGTCCAGATGCCGATGCTGGGTTCGAACTACGGACCTCCCGGTCAGTAAGTTCGCCCCTTAATCACTGAGCCATCTCGGTCAACCAAATAAAACATGGTTGGTAGATTGGTGGCCATTTTCAAGTGTAACCAGAAGCGAGAATAGATACATTCAAAGCGAACAGAAATACTTACCCTGCCATGTAACCATCCTTTCCACCAACCACGCTCTTCCGCTATCCTACTTAAAACGGCGATCCGATCACCTCGTTTTAGGCTCAGCAATCGTGAATTTGAGTCATCGCTGAAGTCATAATTAGCTCGGACGAAAAAGGAAACAGAATCTGCAAAAACAGAGACAAACGACAAACGACGAAATTCAGCCGCGAGAAATCATAGGTACAGCCGGTCCAATCAAAAACGGGTGAGAGGAGGGCTGATACTGGCGACTCACAGATACAACAATGAAAATAGATCACGCACTGTCCACCAGCAAAATCGATGGCTGGAACGCCATTATACACTTTTCAACACAGTTCATACTCTATCAAATGACAAATTGTCTTGTTGTGTCTGGAGGCAGGAAAGAATAAACATCACGTCGATTGGACGGTCAACTGACTACGGCCCAGCGCAAGCGCGCTCCGAATGGTTAGCAATGACTGAGCTCTTCATCACAAACACTACTTTACCCTTTCCTACCGTATGCATAACTTTGTCCCATTGAACGCAATATACTGTGGGTTTTTATATATGCCAGTGAGCGACAGAGCGAATGCAGGAGTTACACGATAACAACCATGTAGATGTTAAAGCCTACGCCATTCAGTTCGAATAGTGAAACGGACTCCACCAAAACCACTCAGCTATTGCTTGCATTCAGCGGATGGCTACTAACTGACCCATTGCTCCTACCGTAGGATGGATTACTATCAGGTTCGTAAGCCTAGGCAGGATCAATCGGGATGTCTGGGTAGCCAAGTATCGGTATGTAGCTATCCATGTTGACGATCACATCAGGATTGGACATGTACAGTAAGCCCACACAATAGAAAGCATCACCCGGAGAGGAACTGTAATGCATCAAATCGTGAAAAACGTGGGGAGCAATTGTCTCCATTCGGAGAGACCTTTTCTATGGAAGCGTCATAGCTTTAAGAGCGAGGCCACTGATCCGCATTTACTAGCTGACTACTAATTGGGCTGGTTACTGTGACTGGTACAGTTGCCACGCCATCAAACAGCAACAAGGGCTACGGGGCATGGCCTACCCTAAGCTGCATGTGTGGTAGCTGCAGTCAGAAATTTCATCGCTCACTAACTAACCATCAAGCCTTTGTTTCAACATTCACTGGAACTTAGGGAGCAACACTCGGTGAAGCAGTCGCTCTGTCGATAGTTGAAGTACATGACCTGGCCAGTGAAGACCATGTATTGTTAATAGACCAGCTAATGAGCATGCAAAGAGCACAAAATTAGTGTCCCAGCGGATCAGCTGATGTTTTGTCCACAGATAGACAAGGCTACCGAAAACCTGGAATATAGGCTGCAGTTTCAAGAATAAAGAGAGGATAACGCAGCTTCGGGATAATGACACTGACGCTTTGCGGTCTGATGTCACGAAAAAAACAATGTCAAAAGCGTACACAAAATGTCCATTTTTCGGTTATCCTGTAAATAAAACCAGAGCAACCGCAGGATTACTCTAAGGCCTCTTTTTGCGCTCAGCGTCCTGTGCCGATTGATCAATAATGCTTCAAGAAACCTGCTTGCCTACATCTCGTAACGACTTAGAACTATGGTTGTAGCTCAGCCTTGTACGTTGTCTCAGACAGATCTCGCGAGTCCATATAACTAGTGGCAGATTGCAAGTCATACAACAGCCCCAGAATTCGATTGTGCAGATGTTCTTCTGTAGCCAGTCAGAATAACAGATATTCCTTGAAGCGGTGTTGTGTATCCGTAAACAACCTAGAGTAGTCTTGAGGTTGCCCTGGTTCTATCGGCTGAATTACTGGGGGGAGAAATTCAATACATTTTAACCAATCTCTGTCACTTCGTGTGTGACTGTGTTACATGTTTCCGGATGTACGGAAGGGAACTCGGTGTCCTTAATGTGCCCCATTAGAAAAGAAAAGGTCATGGCTCAGTGATAAGAGCAGTAAACAACTGCACCGCTATTTTTCGAGGATAAGATGGCCGGTCGATCCCAGTCGTTTTCCTCAAAAGGCCGGGTGGGTATTCCAAGAGTGCTTTGATGTGAAACAAAACATCGTAGGAATCAAGTGGATGATAACTGCCCTCTGCATCACCTTATGCAGAAAGTACTAAGCAGAGTGGAAATGTAGGCTGATGCTCCTACCGTCCTGACGCAATTATTCTGGTGCACCCACACAAAAGGAGGGGGGAAGCGCAGGGCTCGAGTTTCGTTCCCATTAGAGTGAATCAGCAGTTCATATCCTTGGCCATGCCGGAGTTTGGACTGGGGACATCTAACATGCAAGATAAGCGTGCTTACACCAGTTCCGCATACGATGGGCGCACCTGAATTATCACGTCTGAACAAGCGAATATGTTCATGCTTGAGTGGTGTGATTGATTCGCTCAACACTTCGAATGACGACCCAATAACTGTCCTGATTGTGTCGACCAACTGACCAGCTTGTCAGGACCTTCCGGTCAGGTAGAGCAACGGACGCCTGAAACCAGCTGGACATTTTCGGCTTCCTCACTACAAGAGTTCTGAAGTGACATGACCCGTTTAGGACATGATGTAACGGCGGGTTTGACAGAAATGCGGATGTAACTAGCAGGGATTTACAGCTAACATAGGCAGTATTTCCTTTATCATGTACGGTATCTGACTCTGTATTGCCTCATTTTCGACCGACTCAACCGCCTTTGGCGTGCGCGCCATGGAACAGCACTAACCGAGCAAAAACAATACTGAGGTTTTATGGGGGTTGGTAGTGTGAACAGAAAGGGCAGTCTGTTCTCTTTCTGGAATTATTCCTATTCAGGAATGACAGCTTGGGTTGACGATAATTTTTTTGACGAAACGATTTCGTTAGTTTCGTTCGCATCCTCGATTGTGGGAGGGGGAACACTGTACGGTTGTGTTCCCCTACTTACTTCGTTGACAGCTGCGAAAGTAGACTTTTTAGAGGTCGAGAGAGTTAAGAGACCAACCAAAAGTGGCCAAGTTTTAGGCCTGTCTCCCCAGATGGGGAAAATTGTAATAGCTGTGCTTGGCAGTACTAATCGCGTGGACTGCTCAATAGCGCGGTCGGATTTTACTTACACAAAGCTGTCGCACTAAACTTATCAACAATTGAATGAAGGATAGCGCGAGCACGGTTGTTTTTTTGAAAATACATCCAACTTATTGAGTATCGGAACGTTATGTACTGGTTGTTGAAGCGTACACAGAATTCTCTTTTCCGACAGAATGTCTGACAACATTTTTATCCAATCATACGAAAGTTAAGTATCAAATAAACGAGTTCAGCTGTGTAGCAGCTTGGTATTTTGAGACGCCAGAAAACCACAAGGCGACGCAATTGATAACAATCAAGCTATACGGAAGACCAACAGACTCAAATGTCCAACTGGTGGATGCCACACTATTGGGTTAGGAAGAGTATTGCGTGCGTGTACACGATGGAGCGGGATGCGGTGGTAATAACTTTATTGACAATGTATCAGGATATTGGTAACTCCGGGTTGTACATTGGTTGTTGACCAGGTGCATGTGGATAATTTTGTTTGCATGAAAACCGACAGGTAAGCTTGGTGAACATATCAACAGTGACTTGATCGACAACCAAGCATTTTATTGGAGTGTTCACTGTAAAGGGAGTGACTGCAGACGCAAAGCCGACTCCTAAATCCAGAACGTGGTGGCGCGAGCAGCAAGCTCAATCCATGGGACACTACGATATTTTACAGTGAAATAACCCCGGGGGAACTTTGAGCTGTCCCGCCAAGGTGCCTCGAAATAAAATCAGGATATCCCAATTTGACGCCCATTACGAGCGCACGCAATCCCAAGAATTGCTTGTGCATTGTGGCATTAGAGACTGTATCCACGGTACCCAATCGAAGAACTGCTTGTTTCTACTGAAGTAGTTTTTTTTATTCCTAACGAAACCGCTTAAAGGAGGAAGATTACATATAAATCATGTCATCGCCAAAGATCTGAGAATCTCAAAAATCACCCTCACATTCGTTACGGCACACAAACGTGACTCATTGGTGTTCTCTTGTTACTAAATAGAAGTATAGGGTACTGGCAGAAACATCTTCCAACCTTCTGGCCTACGTCTTATGGCTTCGAAGTGAAGTAATGTAGAATAAAATGGACCGCGAAATGTGAGGTGAAGATCGAAAACTGCTGTGCTTGCGTGACAGACGATTCTCAATGCCCACCAGCGGAAGAAATCGATAGGCAATAAACTGTTTCTTGCTCCGTCACTCGAAAAATTGATGGAATCTGGATCAAACCAGCCTACCATAAACTTCAGTTCCGTTGAAAAACACTAAATTACAAAATTGATCATAAGCTGAACATACTAGAAGGGCAGGCAACTGCTTTGAAGCCACGATTATTTAACGCGAGGACGGCAAACGAATTTGTATGACGGTACTCAGCATAGGCTAGTTACCATGAAGAAACAAGCTAGATAGTTTTACATCTGCTTTAAGAGTGACAAAGTGGAGGGGAACGAAAACAGTGGCGGTTTCTTAAACGTGGACAACGACAATCAACTACACAGTACGAACTTACCAGGGCATGGCTGATAAGGGTAGAGCAAAGTTGTGTCGACCTCGTCAAAACATCGATTTAGGGAGATTTTGGAGTAGTGATCGATTAGGGCCTATCAACAAGGATAAAAACGCGCAAGTAAGAGGAATGCGATTATGAAATGACGTTGAACTGAACTGCGGCGCCTTTACTCTATGTACAGTACAAAGTCATCAACATAGGTCAGATTGCGACCGGTCGGTTTATCAAAACTTCTATTCAGGGAAGAGTTGATTCACCAAGCTACCCTTAACTGTGTGCGATTAAGGAAACTGGTTGAGAATGCCAGAGCATTCTTGTACTTTTTGATTTTATTGGAAGAGAGCCCTTATCTGAGAGAACGATATCCTATGATTATTGAACAGGGCAACCCCGTGCGCGAAAACCAGAGTAACAACCCAACAATCGATTGTTTTGGTCACTTATTCGTTCAACGATCACTGATACCTTATACGTAAACCACAAACAACCTTATTGGTCAACTTACGGGACATATATGATAATGGCACTGGGTTCCATCCAGAAATGAGGTATGCTAACAGTAAGACCGTGAATAGATTGAAGGGTTTTCTGATCTTATTCAAATACTGACACGGACTTATACGTACCAGACAACTATTTTGGCCGGTCCTGTGAGAGTCCTGTGCGAATGACAATCGTTGCATCCCTGTTGGATGTTGAATTATGAGTTCAGGTTTCTACGAATATCACCAACCATATCCGCTCGGAAATATGTTTTCTGATTCTTAGCATCGATAAGTCGAACTCGTGACTAAATTTCTCTTCAGTTGCTACGCACCGAGATGTGTACTTGATCGCTTGTACAACGGTGTTCACAATTCAGACAATATAACAAGTCGAAGAATTCCAGGGTCGTGGTTTAAGCTCAAAACCAGTAGAGCTCTTATTCCGACCATTTTGTTCGTAATGGTGGACAGATGTTCAAGAACATCGCCCATTTACTATGGTAACACCTATTTCCAGACGCGTCTCCTAGCAGCGACTGCCCACCTACAGCTAAGACCATTGTAAAACGAGCTTTCACCCTTATAAAAATCAACGGTCACGTCAAGTTTGTCCCGATAACGGTAGTATATTGTCAACACCATTCAACTGGCTGTCATCAACGTCATACGTTGTACGATTGCGTAATAAGGGTATGCGGGTTCTAAAAAGCTGAAGGCTACTAAAGGGTTTACACTGTTTATGTTATCTTGTATAGAAGTAACACACTACCCATAAGGTTGCTGAAAACTCCACGATAGCCTACGACCGGTTTCACTCTTCTTTGGACTCACCAGGTAGGCGCAGTGCCCGAGGTTCCGTCAACCTTATATCCTGGTTGAACACAAATAGCACGTAATTCGATAAATACACTCACTTGCGCACCAATTTGGTTTTCACGGGGAACTCATCTATATCCCAACTGAATCTCTTCTTTCCAATGTTTTCCCGTTAGGATTCAGGCGAGTCTCCCGTGAAAATCAAATTGGTATGCAGATGAGTGGATAAGTCGAATTTCGTTCAATTTGGGTTCAAGTAGAATATAAGATTGACGAAAACTCGGGGACCGCGCCTATTTGATGAGCCCTAAGAAGGGTGAAACCAGTCGTGGGTTGTCAAGGAGTTTTCAGCAACTTTATGGGTAGTGCGTTACGTCTATACAAAACAGAACGAGATCATCCATATGCTAAATGATTTGACAGTTCGTTGAGTTGATGCCTGGAAACCGACCGAATAACGAGAGGATTTGCTGTGAATTATACTCATTTACAAAGTAAGCAGCGTTACGAGAGGATATGTTACCAATGATGATACAGATTGGAGACAGTGACAACAGATAAAACAGTGGTATCGGCGGTAGAGAGTACTTTGGAGAAAACCCACAGAATAGGAC
This sequence comes from Opisthorchis felineus, assembly GCA_004794785.1. Lineage (NCBI taxonomy): Eukaryota > Metazoa > Platyhelminthes > Trematoda > Opisthorchiida > Opisthorchiidae > Opisthorchis > Opisthorchis felineus. The sequence continues at coordinate 85,985 of SJOL01004778.1, read as the reverse complement.
AAGTAGGCGACCACAACGTGCGCCACATAAGAGTGAGTGTGATAACCTACAGATTTGACCTTAATCAGACAAATGATAAAAGATAACAGGACAGCGGACGCTGCTTTTGCTCAAACTGACTCTGGCAAACAAACTGGAACCCCACAACTCAGATAAAAAATAGCTGCTGAACGTACTCCATAGCATCCCAACTTGTAAGCAAATAGTAAACACAGGATTATTGCTCGTACATGTTATGGACAGAAAGACCCGACATAAGCTTCAATGGATTGACTGAAGGATCGTTACACGACGCAGTGGTGCACATGTGCCGTTACCGTGAGCTTCGAAGCTGTGTATAATCGGGCATTCAGGTTGGTTCGGGTGCATCAATCCCTAAACGAATCAGCGAACAACACGCACAAGACAATCGTAAAACAAGGTTTTCGTCTAACAAGTAGGACACGCCCATGATGCCGGAGAGCTTGCCGTAGAAACATTAGCCATATACAAGACCAAGCTTTAGGCCGAAGTATGTCCTTGAGACAGTGTCGTAGAAAGAACAACCAATTATCCTGGGTAGTTTTACGATGGTTATTTCGTCTAACGTCAAACTTAACATGAAATATGCTAATCAGCAGGTAGATTGATTTGGCGAGCCGTGAAAACTGTGACCAGCAGCGCAGAAACTATCATTCTGAAAGGATAGGAAGGTTGGACCACATTGTGTCAGTCAAAGTCGGGGGACATCTAGCCAGTGATGATTCGTACTTCAAAAGCCCACGAGAAAAAAACCTGCTAAGAAAGTCCACAATTGGTTACGTGGGCACTCAAGGAACTATCTGAGTACGGCATCTGCTTCACTCTCATGACCAATGGAATCTGGTAGATTAAGGATCAACCAACCTGAATATGCAATTCTGGATCCCTGAGTTGTGGTTGTCAGTAATATCTGGACGAAACCAGAGAATATACACAACACACAGGTTAAATGTTTTTCTCTCATATATTCGTATTCCCAGGAGATTGTGCATTAAATCGCTCTTTCGACAGTTCGCTCACACACATGGACATGAAGTACCCCTATATTAAGCACTACCCAGTGTTAATTGGCACAAGCAGTTGTCATACAGATTTGGAAATTTTAATCGAAATTTCGTCTTGTAAGTGAAGCCGAAGAGCTGAGAATCACTGTACAGCTGTTTCATCCTTATTGAGAATCATCAGCAGTGCACAGGTCACCAAATTCCAAGGAGTTTCGAACCCGTGACCTCAAGCCAGTAGTTGAACACTGAAACCTTCGACCAGCAGTGCAAGCAATTTGCATTTAGATAGGATATGCCGCGTGGGTCTATTCTTCAGTGCCCGCCTTGGACCTATTACCAGCGGATTAACTAAGTGATCTAGAGTGGCGAACAACATAAGTCCCTAATAGGTTTGGCGGTGGAACGAGACAGGAGCCAACAAATCGAATGAGGAAACTGCAGTAGGGAATCTTGTACTGTCACTGGCAACGCTGTGGTATCCATCATCGATCGGGACGCGTAAGCAACCTATTTAAACTCGATGGAAAACGAACTTACAAGCACAGGACATCCACGACATGTCTGTCTTCGACGGTGAATAGACACCATTTCATGTACTTAGTAGGAGCGTTGCATAAAGTGCACGAACTAAGTCCAAAATTACTCGGCATTTTGGGATGGACGATTAGTCTTTGAATCAAAAGGCTGTTTCATTCGAACGCAACTGAACACAAGTACCTTTCTGTCAAATGAAGGCGAACTCGAAGTGCATGGTAGTCAATCGTGTGAAAATAAGATTTGTTGTGTTCCAGGAGTACTACGCTTTTAACAGGGGATCGGCATGCATCAAGTCACTTTTTCCAGTATCAATCCTGGTTTCTGCATGGCCATCACGCCACATGAGCCGATGAACCTGATCCCCTTGCTGAATGGTCTATGCATTCTTTATCTCAGACCAAGATGAAAATAAACAGCAGCCCCTAAACGAACGTTTTTGAGTTGTTAGAAGTATAAAAACCAATACCAGTGGGCATTGGTTATGAAGGATGAAGGCTGATTAATTAGTGGCCTTATAACTACTCGCACGTTTTTTGCTCCTACGCCCCGGTGAACGTCAGAATTGTGTTCTAGTATTCAAAAGTGACAAACATGCGGCAAAAGTCAGGTGGCAACGTAAAGACTTTGAGCATTGTGATGATTGTTCGCCGGAACAATAAACCCAGTAGATCTTTAAGTACAATACCTTAGCAATAGAGGTTTCAAAAGATTGGCAGACATTCCAGTTACACAAACCTATTACCCGATTCTGTGGTCAGTATACGTCAGACCAGAAACCAGTGGAAAAAACCGGTTTGATAGCATCAGTCATCCAACTTGCATCAACTGCATCGCCCTGCACAATAGCTCAATGGTGATAGCAGAAAAGGCATAGACCCAAATTTAGCTAATATGATGTTTACATGTAGATCAGTGGCTCTAAAATGGCGCAGAACGCCTTCCAAAGGGGAATAACCTATGTCTGCAGGTCCAGTTTCCTTAACAATGGTTGCAAGTTTAGTCCACTCTGTTCTTGAAGTGTGCAACAGTCATTCACCTGGTTCCGCGTCTGTATGGTGACAAGAACACACGAGACTAGGACGCTTGTGAACCGACGGCGCAGACCCACTCTCTCCTATAAATTAGTCTTACATTGTACACACTACTTAAAGCATTCCTTCACCACTATAGGCCTTTACATGGGTACTCTCTCTTCGAAGGGGAGGGGGCATTATATGACGGGCGACAAGGAAAGTGATTTGAATTCTTCAAAGTAGTGGCCAGTATTAGGGGATGCAGTGTGCAGCGCTTGGTGGGTACGTATTTCTCTGGTGAAATAACGACCTTGGCTGCGGCAAACGGTGCACAACACTGCGGTCGCCCTGATGTAGTTTGCTATTCATTCACGACTTTATACTGCTCTGCACGTAATTGGCACCTCAACTTCGACGAACTAACCATTGTGTTTGCTTGGAAATGGTAACGTATGAGGGTATTGCAAATGGAAAAACTCAATTCGCGACTCTCAACCGGTCCACATATCACAATATTGAATGCTTTTTTCAATTCCAGAAAACCGACTGGAGTTGAAGATCTACCAACGTGATAACGCGGTGGTACATAGACCTCAAATCCTCAGTTGCGTTTATTGTCTCATGAGATAAAGAACATGGGTTGGGGCGAGCGGACTTAATCCTATCGAAAAGTCTTGGAGTCTGATGGCGGGATAGGTCTATGTGGATGGCTGTGCCTTTCATACTGTGCGAAATGGGACCTGTTATCCTACAGAAACTATAACAATTCGAGGCGGAAATCGTGAGGAAGTTGACAAAAAGAATGCACACGATACAGGTCTGTCAGAACTGGTAGATATTTTTACATTTTTGAGAGCAATGATGTTATTCTTCATTCTGGTTCGGACAACATTTCGCGCCCCTTCAGCACGCGATTTGCAAAAATCGACCAACGTGGATCCTGATTCAAAATCGAATGCGTATCCAATATGGTTGTGGATTCAGCCATTAGCATGAATAGTGCGAAAAAATTGGCGAGAATCCTATTAACATTTCGCGCTGAATAGTTTCAATATTATAGTGCGATCGATAGATCTATTCAGACATTTGGCAGAGTAAAGCAAATGACTACACGTAGAAATTCACGCAGGTATGTATCGCAAACCAAACAATTGTTCAGCGAAACAGCTCGACATACGAGCCCCTGAATGGAAACAGCATACGAGTGGAATCAGCAACTGACTATTTATGTGTGGAGATCACAATCGACGGCACTGTGGCCCAAAACCAGCATTGGTCTTTCGCACGAAATGAGGGTGATAAAATGTGCATGTTCCGGTGGAGTTCTAAACAAGAGATAATAACAATAAAAACGGCCATAAAATTCCCGCCTGGCCTGCAATCTACCACGAACGGTAGAAAAACAGATGGGAAGTGGACAGAAATGTGCTACTGTTAGTTTTCATCGGAATAAACTTTAACTCACTGATTCAGCATCCGGTTTATACGAAGAACACTTAAATTCCAAAGGCACATATTTCCACATCCTATGGTATTCCATATTCCCGTTAGTCTGTCGGACGAGGAAAGCGGTTGACGTGTCGACTTAGGATAAGACGATATTCATATGCATGGGGTCGTGAGCACGCTAAAATACGCCCTGTTTGGGAGCACAACCGGACACGAGTGTCGGTATGTTAGACTAGAATGTTAAAATTAGGTCCGGAAAAGTCGGTTGCCCATTCACAAAGAGGTAGACGTCACGGAAACACACACAACTCCACATGTGAGAAAAACAGGGAACAACTGACACGATGGATGCCGGACGTTGAAAACAGCAATAAGTGCTATGCTTCTTAAAAAGGCGATTAATGGTAACCCAGATTCACCTAACTCAGTGGTATGCAGTTCACGCCGTCAGCCGGGGAGACGTCAGTACTTAGTTTTATGTAGTTTGGAATTTCAAAACAACCAAGAGATGACAACGACTGCGGATAATCACTCAAAAAGGCGATTTGTCATGACATTTAATCGCTTTGCAGTTGTACACTGTCAACTGTTCCTCTCCTGCCGACTTTCGTGTTTAACACGAACAGCGAAGTACAAAGCTCCATTTTTGGCCGCCAGGGCTCAGGGTTTACTAGAGCCACAGAAAGCTTTTGATTGAAAGCCCTGGATTTGGTTTGTAGGTTGCGTTGGCCGCAGCTACACACATATTTTGATATATGGATTAAAATAGTTCACTTTATAACCACACAATTAGGTGTTACAGGTGTTCCTTGGGTAACTGGTCATGGTAGTAATGCGAAAATAGGACGTGCTTACAGGTATTATTGTTCCCCTGTCTTGTTCAATCTACCTAAAAATGTTGGCATATCTGAACCGAACGAAACGTGAACTTTGAGATGGCAGTATGTGAACAGAGTGGGGATGGGGGGGGGTAATAAGTAAGTTTGTAGGTAGCCGGAGCATCTGAAGGGAACGATATGGGCAACTGACCGGAATACTTGGAAACTGTTCCAGCTCACAAAGGCCATAGGCGACAGATGAACCATCGACTGTAAGCAGACGTTGTATGCGGATGTGGCGGGGATAACCATAAACCAGGGAGAGAGAGTACTCGCCCAACCGTTCAGCACTCTTGGATACACGCACAAGGAACGTGCCATTTTCACAATTGGCAAGCAAGGAAACGGCTTCCGCACGGTCCATTTCACCCATGTACCTAGATGAAACACGGACAGACATAAACAGCACACTCCAAGAAACAGGCAAACCAGTATCTTAGGGTTTGAACAGCAATCACTGCATGAAGTTGTCGGTAAAACCCCTTCAGACTAGTCGTATACAAAGCGCTACAGAGAAAAACAGATATCTCAAGTCGCACTGACTCGAGCACTTAATTGAGGCCAGCTAATCAGATTACCTGCGGACTTTCTAGGAAGTCGAATCTGTACAAGGACACCTGATCAAAAGTCAAAACGTGAAAGGCAGCGGAATTTTGGGGTTTATAGAACTTCGGCTTGCAGTATATAAAAATTCCTGACAGGAAAACACCCTAACATATAACACCTGTCGAATATTGGGGATATTTTATCTCGTGCAAAACGACTTCTTATACAATTTTGACAAACAGTTCATGACAAAAAGTGCCCAGGATGAATTTCCACAACGAGGCAGTAATATACCCCTCTAAAGAAATGCCACCATCCGGTGAAATCCACGACAAAACTCTCCATTGGCGACGACGTAATTTGAAATCCCCCCAAAGAGTAGCCACCCCGAAGACAGTCGAAAATAAATTACTTCGTGATGGTCTTTTTTGTGTGTGGCCGGGGGTACTGTATTTGGTAGGAGACATAAGCAGCCATTCGGCCATGTGTAACCGATTTGTCAGGTATGCATATCCTGTTGTATGAAGGGGACTGGCCACTGAATGTAAATCACTGGGAGGGCAAATGCTCAAAACAAACCAACAGTGTTGCGGTTGAATCCAACCGACAAGGACGGACCTACCAGTTGTAGCGAGTGAGCGGATCATTGGGATCACTGACTTTTGACGGAAAAGGAGAGGTGCTTTCCGATTCGAACGTCACCCAAGACTCCGGTTTTGGGTGTTCGGATCGAATGCAATTCCCTTCGCCCGATTCCCCGGCTAGACTGATGCGATTGGGCCAGGAGCGCTGATTCGGAGTAACGGTGGCGTTATGCGATGGAGAGGTTGTATACACATGGGTGGATAAACGATTCATTTGCCCAAGTTCCATGGTAGACTGGAAAAACAAAAGCAACAATGAAGACGTGCTTGACCGAAGTCGACAGAAATTTCACACGAAGTCGCGGTTATACTCGATTTGACAGCAATCAGCCACAATCAATGTCAATGAGCAGCCATCATGCAATGGTAAGTCATGTGGGCACCACCAGATTATACGTGAGAAAATACCCCTTGTGTCTCTAAAGGCCTTATTTAAAACATTTCGTTTCCAGCCATGAACGTTTGCCTATGCACTGAACACGTGAGATCATTCTGAATTAGATCAAGTGAACAAAAGTACAGAAGCAACCCCGATAAAAGTTACCTCTCCTAATCGGGAGAGCCCAGTACAGTCTACCTTGGCAGCCATGATTCGGTGTGCGACTACTCCCACGAAAGGCTCCTCGTTATAACGAATTCAATCCGGTTTTCGTTGTAGGGTTTTTTGGAGGTAGTACAAGAGCGTTAAAAATCCCACCATGGATCTCAGTTGCATCAACAAAACAATATTTGGAACCCACGAAAACATAAGTCAGTAACCTGGACATCCGAGAAAGCGCTTCGTATAACCCTGGGCCATAGGCAGTAACATGAAAGGACTCTGATGGGCAAACCGTGCTTTTGGGGAGTAGTTCCCCGACCTAGTTCCAAATTAGTCAGAATGTTCGTTGAGATAAAAAAAGTGACTACTCCTCCACATACCGATCCGACAGTCTAGCTATACTACTAGGGAAGTGGCCTTCGTTCAGAGAAAAAGACAAATGTGCGGACGCACTTCCATCAGACGAGACCATGTCTTTGGCTCAATAGCTATGAGGATGATTCTTCTCAACGGCATCGTTGTTTGTCTTGAACATTTCACTTACAACAGAAAGCGATGGATTCTTGAAAATTGGTCGTAAAGCATCCGCATGAAAATCGATAATCACGTTTCGTATTGGTACGTCGTTCACGCGAAGCGATGCATGTTGTGCAAACTAAAAAACCAACGCGCAACATATATCAACCTGAACACCTTTCATCAGTGCCCTTAACCTCGTTAGAAACCAACCCATCGATTCCTGCACCCTACATGACTGCCCCATAAACTCTGCTTGTTTTCGGCATCCTGACCAATGTCGGAATTGGCCACAGTTACGAAGTATCCAACCTAGAAGTATCTTTCTCGAAATGTTTTATTGTACCGTACGCTCAACTGAAGTGTTTCCACTAGAATGTCACTGAGGTCGAATAATCTAACAGCTAGTTGCATCTTGAAGGGTAGTGGCAAGCCCTTGAATCCAATCGATGCTTGCTGAATTGAAATTATTCAGTGTGCGTTCAGTACAAATATCTCTAAGCTTCAAGTGGATACATCTCTCTCCTTCGGAGGGACTCCCCAAAGAGACCCACCAAAAGTGATCTCTTGTAGGGGGGTGAGCCAGTGAAAGAAGCCTCAGGGGATCAACACAAATACCCTTCTGAGTGAGTTGTCCAAACGAAGAGAGCACAGCATAAATTCTGTATGTTAAAAGCCTCTTTTGGGGTAAATGCTGATAAAAAAATAAAGGGACACAGTTGCATACAAACAAATACAGAAGAAGCCAGTTTATCTTGCTCCATTCTTGAGCTCGAAATAGCTCAGGGGTTAAGGCAGGAACTTACTGACCGGTAGGTTCGTCGTTCAAACCCAACTACGGCATCTCGAATGGGATTAGGCCTCCTGGTAGTATCTCGGCCCTCAGGCTCCTTCCGGTGACATAGCAACTAGGCAGCGGAAGGATGTTACGCCTGAACGATTATTTTATTATTTATTATTGTTCAGGCGTGTTCTATAGTCAACACAGCAAACAAAAATTTTTGTGGGTTTGTTCGCCGAGCTAGACAACTTAGTTGCAAACTTCTCAAACAATAATCGAGGTAACATCACCAGCGTGTCATGGTCGTCGTACCAAAACTGGCGCACCGCTTCGCAACAGTGTGCCTTTGAAGGCAACTCGATTAATGAAAAAAATGTTTGCAACCAGACTGCCTAGCTCAGCAAACAAACCAACGAACACCTACGTTAAGTAAGCCACCAAAACTGTTCTTAACAGCACAAGTGAAAAATACTAAAACGACGTTTACGAAGTGAATGATCGACAATCAGGAAATAAGTATCCAAATCACCAGGGTAGTGCCCACAAAATGAATAGCTGCTTCTGTCTACACTGATCGGGTTTCTGTTCTACAATGCTGTTCATGAGGCAGAATCAGTAGCAAGGTTCCAGCACAAAGCCATCCAGCTCCCGTTCCCTTGGTTGACGCAGGAGACAACACGGAGACCACGCAGTTCAACGTTAGCCCTAAATGTTAAGAGCTACTTTTGGATTGTGCTGAGGTTCGACAGCGCCACTCCGAGCAGTGCAGTGATGGCAGGGCAAGATTGGACAGTATGGATATGGGGGGGGACGGGCATAAGACACTATAGTCGGCACTGGTGGATTAATTCGTAGAACCTTAGACCAGTGTCCTCTGACGACGTAACTAGGTATTCTGTCGTTCTAACGTACTTCCAAAACTCGTCGCATGCACCAGTAATCAAACACCTCGAATCGTCGAAGACCGTCAAGCCGGAAAGATCAGATCTCGCAGGCGCATGTTAGCACCAGTCAGTCGGTTGTACTGCACAGATGGCGCTTCGCTCAAAGGCTGATCTCTTTGATTCTCCATGGAGTGCAATAAAGGTGCATCGGTATTCCCGGCGTCCTTGATGCGAAAACCTATTTCTTGTACTGCTTGACAAGGGTGAAAAGTGGGTGGTGGAGCCGTTATTTTGGAAATACTCTCCAAATCCGCAGGTCTGTCTATTGCAAGCACATACGGACTAGACAGTAATTACAGTTCATCAGTTTTTGCCAAGGACGCATAAGCAATGAATGACGCGATGAAGATATGCCCGCAGAACGCCAGAACAACCAAGCTTCATTACATGGATGAAATATTCCGCTGAAACGGTTATCCGCTGGCATTTGTACAGAAACACAGTGCCGAATGTCCCAAACTGGATACTATGCTCGCAGTTCCAAAACTGGATGTGTCACCATGCCCGAAATTATCGGATGAGTTTAATGTGCTACTGGCCTTACGTCCGCAGTGAAGCCACTTACTATGCTGCATGAATCGTCCTCCTCAACACTTGTAATTGCATTCAGACCTTGCCAGTCAAAATACCCCCACCCCAGTCTGCCAAATACCATGAAATCTATCATTCCATGTGTGGTTCCTAGGGCGTTTACGTGAGCAGAAGAGTAACTTCGACCAAGGGAGCCGGCTATAGTGGAGAAGCTTATAGACCAATCAAAGCTGCCTGCTTCCGAAGCTAAAGGTCACCCGATCGACCGACCGACGCGGCACTGCATGAACAAGGAGACTGCATTCGAGATCCTGCTACACACACCTAACAGACGGTTACTTCGATGTGCAGAAGCAGCCGTCATTTGTGGAAATTTGAACCGCATGGAAGAAACAAGAGCTCCCCTGGTGATTCAAAGACTTATTTACTGAACGTCAATCGTTTTCATAGTGAACGGGGGCTTCCATTTTCTGCTTATCAGGTTGACACAAGATGCGGTTAAGTGTGTCAGTTTATCGCACAAACATGCGACCGGTATGATATGTACAGGTGAATAAGGGGAGAAGAATGCTCCGCATACTCACCAATGCATACCAAGTTGGTCACTTCATTAGCTGATCGTTTGTGGGATTTATCGAATTCGGGCGTTTCACACACCCGACCTCCCACAGAGTGAAATAAGTGCGTAAGCAGTGAATGCCTGCTAAAATCGTACGGTTCCGGTCGGGTTGTTTCACTTCACTTCTACTACAGTCGAAGAGTTTTCAGCAACCTTGTGAGCAGTTTCCTCTACTACGGTTTAAGACCCATAACCATCAGCAGCAACTTGTGATTCTTCGGAGATTTTCCCATTCGCCGTCATTTCAGCACACACATGGTTTAAAAGGATAGCACTGGCCGCTGAAAATAGGCACATCAAAAAGCGTCATTTGATATTCCACTTTTCGTCTGGTAACAGATGCTCGATAACAGTTACCCGGCGAACGCGGGTTGTGATAAAAGCTTATGAAAGATAAGGAAGTGGGAAGCCACATTTTCTCTCTTCATGTGGGTATCCTAATAACGTCAAGTCGAAGTTTCCATGAGGATTGAAGTTTGTTGTGATCCTAGTATTTTCTTCTAAACTGGCGCCGATAGAACAACCTACCACACACGGTGAAGTCGTTGTCGCGTCATCTCGCTCGGTTGTTATAGTCCAATCAGACGGTATTGCGGGAATTTGGATAATTTAGGAGGACAATCTGCATTATGCATTATTAGCATGAGTTAATTCTTAGGCAAGCGTCCCCTCGTGCGTGATGTTTCTATCAGAGAGATTCAATTAAGACCGAAGAAGACGGTCTACATGTAGGAACATTCCTCACTCTACATATCGAGCAACCATATCAGTGATACCGAAGGACCGAGAGATAAATTTACTACGGAGGACAGACTAAATGCCAGTGACGATTGACGTCCAGAACAAGCTAACCCACTGCGTTCCATGACGAGTTGAAACAGACAGACAAAAAAGGATATTGGCAGCAGTGAGTGACGCAACAACAAGGGTAATCCTATCAAGTTTGTAAGTCACTCCAGAATGTCAACGGGTGGTTGTAAAACTGAACCTAGAAGGATGCGACGAAATTTATCAAACCTTTTTTCGAACATCCACTGACGACGATGCTGGGCATGTGGATGGAATATTTGACTGGCCCTTGGATTATTTAATATTGTGTACACTGTGAAACCACACAGTAGTCCAGTCCACTGGTCGTATTGGTCGGTTATTTCTAACTTTTTATGATCCTCGGAGAAAATCCGATAAGCAACAAGATGATAGAACATCAGATACGTTACCAGACTCCTGCACTGCGTAGATATTTAGGGAAGACGGCATTCATAAAATCACTTTGTGCCAGTTCAGAGTCACTGCATAAAAACAGCCTAAAAGGAAACATGAGACTACTAAACTGAATGGGGGGCACTGTATTCACTATTACAACAAAGCGTATTCCAAACACATGAGGAGAGGGGGTAAGCAAGCCAAAAAAATCGATGATCAATGCAGTAAGTTTGTGATCAAAGAAGAGCGAGCACTAGTTTGTTGTACACTCGTTCGAGATGGTATGCGCGGGGAGCAAGCGGACTTGACTTCTGCTCTTAACATAGGAAAAGCGATCAAAATGGTTGATCAGGAGGGGTAGTCAATCAGATGAGACCTGAATCACGACTTATCGATTGTGTGAGAACCTGATAGGACACAAGAACAAGTTACCATAAGGTAGTATGATAGTACCGAACTTCGTGCCCAGTGCACAGGCTGACAGCTCTAACAAGGGTGAAACAACAGACCATTAGATCACAGAGATCGCATTATATATATATATATATATATATATA
>SJOL01004778.1:15813-74138 GCA_004794785.1 Opisthorchis felineus | reverse complement strand
TATATATATATATAGACAAACAACAACAATGGGAAATCCGTATGAAACAGTGGCTGAAATCACGGCATAGCGAAACACACATCTGATGAAGCCCCATGCTGGGGGAGACAATCAATCTGGACCACGAATATCTGTCTCAGTAAATTACTACTGACACCGCCACGCTGAGGCGAACGACCGTGTTCACGTGTGCGATTTCACTGTCACAAAACGAAGTGAAACAGCCAAAAGTCACCCGATGAGTGAATGGACAGTGAAAGAACAGGCAGTGCGAAAATACAAACAAACGAGTGCAGTGCCCAGAAACTGGCACGTTCAGATAGAAATGTACTCTCGATAGGCCGCCTGGTTCGGAGCCCTTCAACGTCACCTCAACCAGGCCGACGAGGGGTAGCCAGGATCCCAGTTCAAAATTGAGTCTACGCGATGACGGGTGACAAGTTCATGGTAAAGCTGAACTGATGAACCGTCAAACAACGCATGCGTGGACAGAAATAATTCGGGTCTGAAATTCTGATAACATTTTAGTTCCGTCTGCTCATGTCCTCATTTGCAAGCGTAGCTAAAACTAGTAAATGGGGTGCAGGCCATTACACGAATTGTACACTGGATTAAATTCATTGTCAATCAAAACTAAGGCAGTATAGACACACAGATAATTCACATATAATCCTGAAAAGTCAACCAGTGAGATTTCTAGAACTCACTGGAAGATAACTAGGTAATGCACATGTGTCTTGCTATCACAAATACAGTCCAACCGAATAGGAAGCAAGATCGAACCTGTCTCATGATTCTCTGCCTCATCCCGTGCTTAAATCTACTTTCTTCCATGATATGATACTAGTCATAAGGTCGATGAAAACTTACAAGCAGAGGACTTCGTTGAGTCTCCTGTTAACACTACACCAGGTCGCAAATAAGTGCCTGAGGAAACGTGCGAATGCATGATCAGGACAACACGATAACGAAGGAGAGTGGGAAAGGCCCACCGCTGTTCGGTTAGATGGCTTTTCTTACCACTAAGAGGTTTCTACCGTTAAAATGACAACCCGGCGGGAATAATTATATTGAATGCATCCAAGCCAAAAACGAAGCGATGCACCTTCGATGTCAAGAGACATACACTTACTTGGTGCGATACTGAGTGTGCATAGCGTGGCTGAATTTGCTTGAAACGGACAAAAAATGTAAGCACAATTCGAAAAGTTTGGTTGCACTAGAGAGAAATGGATGAAGACACAAAGCATTCCACATCGACACAAAACTACAAAGGCCTTCGGTTTATCAGAACCAATCGTTATAGCCAATCCGTACTCTTCTTGTGCACCTCTAGCACAGGCAGTGCCTGAGAAAACCTCTTCAGTGAGAAAGCCAGGATGAAAGATTCGCGGTTCACCGGATTAAAACCGTGAAGCCAGACACGTGGCGCTTAGTTAGGCTAGATTGGGGAGTAAGGCAAATATCTTCAAAGTCTCACACGCAATAGCAGTAATTTGTATAGAAGTTCCAACTTTTCTTCAATAAATCCTCTATTCAGTTCGCTGTTTGACGCCTGGAGAGATAATATCCATCTGCGATGTTAAGTCTGATTTATACCACATCGTGTAAGGTGCAAAATAATCCAGCAAATGAACACCAACCGTTGCCGCGCAGTACTGTGAAGATCATCATCATCATCATCATCGACAGCATTGACATCAGTATTCAACGCTGACGTTTCACTGCCGTAACTGTGAGGGTCACTCCCATCCATCTTGGAATCCGTTTGGTGGGTGCTGCTGACTGTCAAAAACGACTAAACAGCTGTACGGTGCTCTTCAAAGGTGTTAACGAATCCAATCTCTTGAAAAATTGCTAGTATACTCAGAGGAGATTGGCACCTCGATGACCAGAATTCCCTAAATGATATCCGAAAAACACTCAATCCGCGACGGTACATCCAGCGTATAAACTACAGGCTCAGACAATTTGAACACCGAAACAGGTACTAACAACCAATCAAGTGAAGCCCAGGTGTGAGATGCAGATGGATAACATCAAGCTGTACGACACCTCCACCACCGGTTACAGCAAAATTGATGCTTCACTACTGCACTGCAGGACAAAGTGAGCCAGAATCCTCTGGCAGTCCGTACAGTGTTGCTTGGAAATCAAAAATCGAGGAACCTCGTTGTAACAAAGCGTAAACAGGTATACTGACACTGATTTACAAAATCATGATAGTTGTCGAAATGGAGAGCACACATTAACGCACTGCGAACAACTAAGTGGACTATACGGAGACATAAGGTACTCATTAGCTCTCAAACATGAGCAACGATTGAGTGGGATCTTCAACACCGCTCCATCCGATACTACAAAGTTAGGGTTGCCAGCGTGAGCTACGGCTCACGGTGCACAGCGCACAAATTCATGTATCTGAATGCGCAAATGTGGGAGAACATCGGAGTGGGTCACGTGAAAGTTGCAAGTACCAGTCACATGTACGTATACAGTGAACAAAGAAACAAAACGAGTGTTATGCTGACACCCTAAAAGAAACTCTTAATTCGATCACAGATGAATTGTCCTTTAACAGGAAAGTTTTTTTAAACAGTAGCTCGCAGCTTACCCGATGGGGTCGGAGAGACAAAGGTTCGAGAATGTGCGCTGGAAACCAACCTTCGAGACCATTGCACCGGCCCTGTCGGACGAAGGTAGATGGAAAAAGCAAAGACAAATATCGGAAGTGAAGGGTTAAAACAAACAAATTAAGATATGAGGATTAATAACAACAACAGCAATAATAACAATGGTGTGATTCCAAAACCAATATTTAATCAACGATCCCCCGAGAACGAACGATCCCACGCTTCGTCCCACGGAATCCATTAGGTTCTTAATAAGGGGCATGCTGCATTCAATGGGTAATTGAATGCTCAGGGGTGGCCTCTAGCCATAAGCCAATCAAGGTGTCAACGGAGCTCCGTTGCTGGTTGCCAATAAACGATTTCCGTTTTGGTCAGTGTGTGGTAATCGGGACATGTATTTATCGAAAATCTCAAAAAGCATCATTCGCAGGAGAAAAAATCCGGCACGTTGATGCGATTGATGAGTTTTACATCCAACAATTCCAAAATGTATCGTCAGGCCTCTTATTTCGACATTACTTACTATCTGCCAGCTCGGCCGTGGGATAGCGAATAGGCCCAGGGTCCATTTTCAGGCTTAACGAAACGGCCCCTTTATTTGACACTCTATGAACTCGCATCTTGTCCAGTATTCTATATGGGGCGGGTCTAGTTTGGATGGTTACTATTTGTCTGGTGCTACTGTACACAGCAATGTCTAGTGAAATGACGGAAGCAGAAAATCGAACCCGAAAATTGTGTGAACTTTGTTTGATTCGATACACATCACGCTGCTGTTGGGTTATCCACGGGTTGACCATTGATTAGAAGTATCAGTGAGCGTTTGTGTCTTTGTTCACGCTTGCTTATGCGAGCTCGGTTGTTGGAGTGTATGATGTTCTGCCGTACTGGTAGAGTTCGAGTGAAACAGTTCGAAAACGACAATTCTCGGTTGAGTGGTGACTGCTTGAATCACGTAAGAAAACGGCACTCGATGAAACTCCACACCCATTCGGTGTGCAACGATTTGCAAGATTAAATAAGCCCACTGAGATTGAATGCTGAGTTATCACGACCCCGAACTGGACAAATTCAGATGATCATATGCTCGATCAGCAGCCGGTAACCGAATCGTAGCAATCAACTTTTAATCGGAAGGCCACGGGTCCGAATCTCCAAGAAGAATTCGTGAGATGCGCACTGCTTGAGCCCAACGAGGATGGAGCCACTACACAAAGCCACTCCGTTTTTAGCAAATGTTGTCTTTATACTGTAAGAATTTAAAATTCCATAGATAGTATAAGTCTTCAAAGGTTTATCAAAAGCTGCGCACATTAGTTTACAATAAATGCGAACACTGGAGGAAATTAGGGGAGGACTTGACTAGGAGGAGGGTGAGATACACGAACGGCCAATTGAATGCCATAAACAAGCTCCCGGATGGGCCCGAACTACCGACCTCCCGCTTGTCAGAGTGTGGATTGACCACGCTGATTTTGAGTCGATCGTGGTAACCGAGGGATATAGGGTACAGCTAGAGGTTCGCAAGGTGTGAGCTGATAACAGATGTCAACAAGGACGAAAGAACTGAGCAGTGCCTCCCGGCATTTTAGCATACACTGACTTCACCTGAAGGATGAAATTTCAGTCCAAACAAGTGTCTCAAAGAATAAACACCGTGGGGTGGGGGCCTCTTGGCATTTTCTAAGGATGACCTCGGAGGGTTCTATCTTTATGGGGCTGCTGTGGCAACTTTCCTCATCAGTAATGTATAAGAAACAAGTCAGAAACTGAGGCATAAAAAAAAACAGTAAACTAGAGCATTCTATCGAAAACAATTGCAGTGGGGAAAAAAGTGAGCTTTTAGCGAAACATCGAACATTCGGACATGGAAAACCAAAGGATTTTCACTCGCAGGCCTTCGATGGTGAGACACGTATGACTGACACCGGAAAGAGATAAAGCTACGATCGGTATTGATCGATATTTCTCCAAGTAACCGCCTAGGAATTGTTCAAGGAAAAATATGTTCGAACTTCAGTTCTGCCTTAAGTGAAACATTGTCGGACGCTTAATGATTCAGTGAGAGAAAAGAGTGGGTCAGAATCGATTGCCTTCAAAGTATTAAAAGGATAGTGCAAACCAAAGTTAATTTTGATAGGGTTATGTGATAAGGTGGTTTACTATTTTTGTTGAAAACCGCACACAAGCGCATGAGGGATCTTGAGTTTAGCCACAAGGGGCCATACACTAGAGGAATTGGTTAGTTTTTAGTCTCCTGTTGCGGAGATGGAAGCAAGCTGAGTAAAACAAAGATCCCAAAAACTACCGGAGGAACTTGGCACAGCGAAGAGATGAAAACAGGCAGATGCCGGCGGTATGATACAAGTTACGTACTCGGTTTTTTTTGTAGCAACAAAGATGATGCATAGAAAAAGGGAAAATTCATTGTTCAGTTAACCTTGGACGAGTGAAAAGAATTACAGTACAAACGTGCCATATCAAATTGGAGTTTAGTAAGCAGTGCAACGGAGACAGGCTCATAGTCGTCGGAACAGGAGGCCTATGGGGTAATTATGAAGTCAAGTGTAAAAAACAAAATAAAATAAAAAAATCATTCAGCTGTAGCACCCTTTCGGCGCCTAACTGCCATGCCACCAGAAAGAAGCACGAGGGCTGGGATACTTCCAGGTTGCCCAAGCCTAGACAGGGAAAGTCGAGAGGCAGAGGTCGGGATCGAACCACGAACCTTCGGGTCAGTAAATTCGCGCTCTAACCATTGAGCCATCTCGTCCCAAGTCAAGTGCACAAACTTATTGATAATGCTGATTGTGAGATTTCGTTTGAGTTTTGCACAAAAGTGTGATTGACTGAAGGGTGCAGTCGTGTTCTGGAACAAGGGCAATAGAGTGCTGCCCGTTAAACGTCCGCAAGATGGCGATATGCTTGTAGGGTGCGAATCCGTAGCATGAAGGAAGTAAGAACCCAAGGGCGATATTAGGTAACGATAGCGAGTCCAAGAGAGGAAGAGAGCACTTACTCGACACCATGCACCATCATCTGACCAATGTAGTATCTCCACCTGATCACCCACGACAAGCGAAAGTGCCGAGTCTAAAATGGGCGGATTGGCATCGGCCGAGTAGGCTTTACGTACGGTGACAGTGAGTGGAGGATTGAGGGAATGCGGTGAACTGTTGGAAGCAATCAAAGTTGATGTGAATCGGCGAAAATGGGCCGGAGTGTGGACCGTCGTTGGATCTGCAGAGGCTAAACATTGGTTTACCACCGATACGGCATCGGTGATATGGGAAAGATCATTGGATGCAGAATGAGCTACGACGGGGAAGCCGGATAGGGAACTCCGTGCCGTGAGCGCCGACGCCGAAGCAGACGAGGCCAGATGGAGCGATTGTGGGAGGTGGCGACTGCGTAGAGTGCTGAATTGAGATGGCGGTAAGGGTGGAGGCTGAGTGAGACCAGAGCTGATCCCGTTGATATGTGGACTGATGGAAAGGTTGGTGGAAAGAGCCGGCCGTCGTATGGGAAGATTGTTTGAAGCAAGACAATCCTTGTGAGCGGCGTAACCCGTCTCTAAATGGAACGGAAGAAGAAGGGGGCATTCATCAACGGTCTGGGTGAGCTTTGAGCAACACAATAAACTATGTAGATGTTTTCATGAAGGAAACTACTCACAAGGTTGCTGAAAACTCTTCGACAGGCCACGACCAGTTTCGCCCTTCTTGGGGCTCATCAGGTAGGCGCAGTCCCCGAGTTTCCGTCAACCTTATGTTCTACTTGAACCCAAATTGGACTGATTTCGACAAATACACTCATTTGCAAATCAATTTGGTTTTCACGGGAGACTCAAGTGAGTCTCTCGTTTATGATGTTCTTCAACTGAATGTGCTGCACACAGGCCGCCTCATGTTTCAGTTGGTACGATATTCGAGATATCGCAGTATATTTTCATGAAGGAAACTACTCACAAGGTTGCTGAAAACTCTTCGACAGCCCACGACCGGTTCCCTTCTTGGGGCTCATCAGGTAGGCGCAGTCCCCGAGTTTCCGTCAACCTTATGTTCTACTTGAACCCAAATTGGACTGATTTCGACAAATACACTACTCATTTGCAAATCAATTTGGTTTTCACGGGAGACTCAAGTGAGTCTCTCGTTTATGATGTTATGTAGATGTTGTTGAGCAAAAAATCCGAGATATACATGAGGTAACAGTGTAGACAAAGGACTCACAGGGAGTACTCGAAGGACAATAAGGCATTAGAGTGGTGGGTATTCAATGCTCTCATGTGCGATAGGCATGTTGTGCTATCCATCGCAAACCAACCGTTCTATAAGACATCTTGTGACCATTAGTTGATAAGGGCACTAATCTATGAGCTTCGCGCATATGACAGCTCACTGAGGAAAACAAAGGTGTTCTAAAGAATTTCACTGAAGACTGGCTATCTAAGTCACGTCAAGTTAAAAAGAGCTTTACGTATCCATACAGCAAATTTCCGGCGATAAAACCTCCAAAGGTTGCAGGTAAAAAAGCCCAAAAACAGGCCACTGGGGGAGAAACCGGTCTGATTTAGAGACCAAAACTAACAAAATACACGCAAAGGTGCTCACATATTCGCCACGTTATAAGATACTCACAACCATCCTGCAGCACATCTGTGGACGATCCAGTGTGATTAATTGTCGATGCTGCAAGCCAACGAGGTGCAAGAGCCAGATTTCTTACCCATCTATATTCTTGACCGAATCACTTGTAGTCGCGTTAGAAAGCGCACAAGCAGGATCGAGGAATGGTCGAACAACATTTCAAATTATATGATTCGCACCAAAAACAGCAACCAACAAGTTTCCTGGTAGGAATTTCATCCTGCAAGTGGTTTATCTACAATGAACAGTCGAGAACACTGCAAGCCTGTTCCATCCGTGTTAGGAATCAACAGCAGGGTACATCCCAGGAAACTCTGGTGAGTAAATTCCGGTTGATATTTGAACGTTATCACTCGGCTAAGTGGCTGATCCCACTTAGACAAAATGCAGCGCCACTGTCTTTCAGTCATTCAGTTCACGCCCCGTGATCTCGTGCCGACTGGGCCCTTGAGCGATCGATTCCAAGAGAGAAATTGCATGCGAATTACACCCGAGGGCCTCAAGTAGCTGATCTTAGTAACTAGAACGCGGTATAATGCTGTAATTGGGTGAATCAGATGGTACTATATACCCCTACGAATCTACCCGACTCCTGGACGGACAAACGTGTACCGATCACACAGCGGTTCAGGAAATACTTGCACTTGGATGTGCAAAGGCTATACGTTTCCACTTAGCTATAACCGAGTGGTGTTGGATAGATTATCCGGTCATCATGGTAAGAAATGTTATAAGAAAAGCCACATATCCTTTAGAAGGTCAATTTAATGTAAGGGGAAAGTAAGCAGTAAGGAGAGATACAGTCTGACGGTGGACACGCTATTCAGTTTCTAGTTCCTAACGGAACGAGTATTATACAGTAATTCTCGACAGTAAAATACAGCAGGCTCTAAGTCGTGAGTAAAAAGGAACATACTACACCAAAAAAGTGCAATTCAAATATGGGATCCCAGGCAACACATATCGACCTATCGAAGTAAGCATTGGGTTTTAGAAATAGCACTTCTAGCAAAACGCCCAGCTGTCAAACCATACCTCATTGGAAAATAGCGAAACAAATTGCTTTGCGGATAAGGTTGTTTGTTGGCGTCGATTAAGGTGGGTGTCAGTTCTACGTGCAGTCGAATTCTAAGACAATTAATCACTTTAGTAAGAGGTGTGGCTTCGCTAGATCTCGACTACAAGGAGGGTGAAACAAGGGTAAACGTGCACGTGCACGTAACACTCGTAAAAAATGCCCTAATTTACAGCTACGGATCAGGTGACAGGGTGTACAGAGCTAAGCGCAGTTGTCCAACAATCAGGCAGCGACAGAGACAAAGATTACCCGTACCCCAAATGGGGACCTAAATTCACGCATTTTTGAATTAGGTTTCAATGGCTGTAAAGCGGTACAAGTACCGCGCTGATTCTTGTGTGGCCAGGGTTTACAGTGAAGATGAACTTATTCAGTCTTTACGAAATCATCCGGTCTAATTGGTTGGCAATACTAAGCTAAGCTAAGCGAATACTAAGCAGATTCGGATGCATTCTAAGTGAGCTAAGAAAATACCATCAATGGCACCCCAGCATTTTGTATTGCATTAGTGACTATGGGGGTATATTATTTGCATGTGTAAACTCACAGTGATGCTATATACGCTGAAACAATGACTAAGTGACAAACCCACAACCTTTTGTCAGGCAAAATAAATATCTGGCATTTGCGCAACAACGCCTGTGTCTATTCCTCATGGTATCCACACAAGCCTACCATCAAAACACATCCGTCAAAATCATCAACCAACATTGAAAATATTGGTATTAACTACCAGAGCTTAAATGCCATAGAATCAGGAGGAGAGAATGTCTTGATAAGAGTAAAAAATCAGCATCGAAAAAAAAACATTTGGGAACCGTTTCCAAAAAGATGTCATCAACGACTTTGGTCAAGTCGCCTCTGGAATTTAGCGGAACACAAGCTCAGTATACAACGACAGATAATGATTGACTAGGCCATTAAGTTATGGGGTGACAGAACAACCACCATAGGAGTTGCTTACGTGCTGTGCTTCACAGCCTTTGTATTCACATCCAAAGAGAACTGCGTGGATATCACTAAAGCGAGCGAAGAACCCAGAGCGCTCAGTCTGACAGTAAAGGATTTTAACGATCTATTTCTTGTGAATCTGTTAACGGCAAGGGTTGGGAGTAGATGATTCGGATTTGTTTGGCAGACCGTGGCTGGGTATGCGCAGTACATGTTCCACCACCAACACCAGATACGCTTTATTTGCCGCACTGGCGAGTTCGACCTATTGCGAAGCGCTTGCTTGGGCGTCATTTCGTTGTGGACACGCTGCGATCAGCTTAGTCCTGCTGCTGTGAACACAACGGTTATCCAGTGTGTGAAGCTCGTTTAGAGCCCACGCCCACACCAGTTTAGCCCACAAATGAACACTTGAGAAGAAATATGTTTAAGGAACCACCGTGTCGTAGGTACATGTTTGACTCAACAGAAATGAACAGCATTAGACCTAGTCAGCCTTAGGACGTTGTCCCAATCAAAGCCACCGATACACACATTATATATATATATATATATATATATATATATATATATATAATGATTCAGCGTGGTTTCCCGATATACCAATAATATGAGACGCAGGATTAGTCAATCTATTTAATATACGTGCCATGGGTTGATTGACAATGCGAGATACGCAATCTTGATAAGAAACTCCCACAAATAACAGTTCAATCGTTTTAAGTTTGCCGGCTAGGTAGAGTGCACCAAAATAATATCATATAGAAGTACTATACAACCAACCAGTCAGTCACTTCGTCAGCTATGCACCATGTACCAAGAGTACGTTGATTCCAACTGCAGATGTAGGAACGCCACTGCGCGATTCGTATTTGTCTCTGTATCACTAATCATTGCTGAGTTGAATTCCGTGGTAACCATCCAGGGAGGCGGCAGCCGTCAGCCCGACTGAGTTGACAAGTTAGTACTTTCATACGTCGTTACCAGGTCATAGACTACCCACCTCTCGGTCACCTCCAATAAGCACAGGGCTGAGCAAAAAGAGCTCTGTGAGGCAGACGGTCCTTTTGCATGTGAACTACACGTCATAACCAGCGTAACCTATGAAACGAGTAATTTAGCTACCACGGGAGAGATCCTTCCTCCTAAAACCATCCTGCGTACCTCAGAATCGCTAGTCCAATGTTCGCGCCAGACCCACGCAATGCTTCGGAGACACCAATGGTCAAGCCCTGATGGATTTCGTGCATTTTATGCGCGCTTCTGGTCCGTAAATCAGTATGAATTACAACGCCGGAGTGTGTACTCTTCCATTCACAGACAAACTGACAACATGCAAGTGCCATAGGTGTCCAAGGTTTGCAAACGTTATCCTGGAACTCCCGATTAGAGAATGAAACTCGCCTCCAACCAGTCAACCGAAACCCATACAAATGTCCAGGTTAATAAATTTATCTGTACGTCGATTGGCTGGTCTGCAAGCTTGAGGTTTGGGTTTGATCCCACCCACTCTTGCAGCAACACTTTATAGTTTGAAGGAGTGAAGCCAATACCAAACCGTGCAACAGAATTATTTAGGTAATCTAAAATGGCTTACTTCTTTGAAGGATCAGAACCAAGAGGAGCGATATCGCCCGCATACTCAATTTCTGTGAACAAACAATTTGAGAGCATTCCGGTCCCCCGAAGTTTCAGAGATAGGTAGAGGAGTTTCAAGTGGCACATCAACAACAAAGTTGAAGAAGGAAAATGAGAGGGGGCAGCCTTGCCTTACACCAATGGACGTGGTGGACTCGGGAAAAAGCTTGCTGTGATCATGTGCGCGCCCACACAAGTTCACATACAATGCCTTCATAAGGGACAAATTTAGAAGAGACAACGATCGCCAAACACCACCGAAGTTTCTGAGGAACTACGGAGTCAAATACAGCTAACATAAAGAAAAACGACAAACGTGGGACGTTTGAAAGAGTGATGCTGTTCAAGAACTTGTCTCAAGGTAAAGATATGGTTATGACGAAACCCAGCTTGATTCTCACGAGTTTGTCTCTCCCGACAATCGATCAACCTGCGCAGAGGGAGGCCAGAGAGCATCTTGGATGACATGGCTACCAGGCCGATGCCACGATGCTTTTTGCATGACGTTCACTGGCCCTTTTTGAAGATTAGGATCAAGACCAAGGCACTCCTTTCCACACGTATCCGGTTTTCGTTCCAAATCCTCCGTCGCACGATAATCAGACCGTTCACCCGGGCTTCATCACCTTCTTTTAAAAAGGATGATGCAGGCCATCCGAGCAGAGCGTGGCCTCGTCGCGCGACAGCATTTATTGAGTGATGGGGCTGGTTTCAATGTTCAGTTCAGGCTCGTTAGGTTCTTGAAGGATGCCAAATGAACTGCCCTTTTAAATGTTCGGCCCATCGCTCAAGATTTTGCGAAAGAATTCCCGTTTCGTCTTTTTCATGAACTGTTTCGATGACATCCACTTCTTTTGGTCGGTTGAACAAAACAGCTGAAATAAGGTACAACTGTTGTCTGCGGCGAAAACCTTCTCCATTTTCTGAATCTCCACAATTCACGAGCATTCTCTATCATCCCTCAGACTCTTCCTTATTCGGCGTTTGAGAGATCTGCGGGCGCCATCGTAACAGCTGGTCGCTGACTTTTGGCAGTAATAGGACCTGCCGATCTCGACTATACAACTAGCTCGGTTATTTGGATATCCGACTTCTTCACGCACAGCATCATCACTTTCTATCGCAGTCTGACTTTTTTCAAGAAAACAAAAATCGCTACCTAAATCAGTGCAGAACAATTGCCGACTACAAGACCATTACCATTTTCGAACGCTACACCGTAACATACCAGATTATGTGAACCGTCCGTATTGAACTTTTCACTACTCAGTCCCTCATTCAACCATTCAAATAGCGTTATTCAACCTATTCATCCTGTTGTGAATGCGATTGTCTCGAGCCCTGTTCATCCTTCCTGATCTCGTGTAGAGAAAGGTGCAGCAGCACTTCTGTTCCCTCTCTCTCTCCGCTTAGATTCGAATGTAGTGTTTACTCAGGTTAATACTACTTTCTCTTCTCTCATTCGAATACTCCTGCCGCTAGCTTACCTTCAACCAAATCATTCCCACACTGTTTGCATAAGAACGTGGAAACAAATGCATTGATCACGCAATTTCATCCGCCATGCCCTTGGTTAAAGACGGAAGGAGGGAAATCACGTGCCGTCCGTTTGACTGAGCAAACTCACCAGATAAACATGGATGGTGTACCACTAGATTGTTTTAGATCACTTGAATAGGCAACTCATCACCCGCAGAGTTGTGAACTCAGCAGCGAACTTCGTGTTTCAGTCACGTGACAACGTTGGATTCCTATTCCAAGAAAATTATTACAGAATCTTTCTTCCCCCAGGCGACTTGGTGTTTACGGGGAAAATTACGCAACCGTATGGCTGCAACGCGAATTACCCCATACCAGTCCAAAGGAAATTGTCGGGAATTGGAAATGCGTCTGTTGTAATGATATCTGTTCCACCGGCATTCCTCTGTAGTGATACCGAAGAGATAATTCTGTAATATTAAATTTCAACGAGGAAAGCCGAGTAAACCAACTAAAAACCATCATACATTCTCGGGAATCTCGAAAATTCTGCGAGGATTTCAGGCTCCAAATCAATGACCAGGGAATTGGTGTCATGTGGAAAGTAATCGCTCCAGATTTATATGCTCTATGGAACCGCAACTATTAGCATTTTATGGAGGCCATACCGAATCGATTTTTTGACCGACAAACTACAGCCTTCCAGCGAGAGTCAACAGCGAGCAAGCGAGGACAGATCCAGAGGATCGAGTGGATGAGACCGCCAGTGTCAAATTGCCAATGAACGGCTGTCTACTTCCATGCATGTCGTACATGTTGCACTTAACCCGGTAGAGACTAAGATGGAACATTCAACTCGTAGCATTTATTCGTGTGGCTTAAAACTGACCTAGACTGCAGTCTGTGCGTACCCCGATTGTCGCGCGTGGGTAGCCGAAATTCTCGGTGTTTGTGAAGCATAGAGCAAAATTTCGGAAAAAATAGGAAGACAACCTAAACTCAAGCCTCATGCCAGAGGTGTACGAATAGAGGTGCCTAGTGGAATTCGTGGACCAAACAGAGGCTTTCAAATCGAGTGAAGCACTCACCACGACAACGGTAGCCCTGATAGAAAATTCCCTGGAGAAGCTTGTTGCAAACGCAACAGTAGGTTGGTTTCTGGAAAGTATGCATTTCGAAGTTGTAGCCTTTGTCTTTGGCACCAGGAGGGAAAAGATTTGAGCTACAACAGAGAAAATGGGAAAGCGAAGACTGTGAAAATGACATTTTTCAATCGTGACAAAAAGCCAAATAGTAGTGTTCTTGCGACACACAGGAAACATGGCCGTTGAGAAAATGTAAGGATATAGTGGTTCAAACAAGGACGGCCGAAAGGTGCGAAAGGATTCGAACGTCCGATACAAGCTATGGTGCGCGAAATGACATTAGAACCAACATAGACAGAAGAAAGAAAACCGTCCGGTTATCCAATGTGGAGACCTGAACTATTGATTTGTGTGCTGAGCACCAAACCGTGTTGACTGCTACCCAGTGTGCGGTACCGAGTAGGTTCAAAGTGAAACTTGACGTGATCAGTTGTTATCGGGTCGTACATTGATGAGAGGATTAACGGTCAGTGAAATTGGCAAACCGGGACAAGTCAAACAGGTCAGCTCTGTTAAGCTTCGGAATTAACTGATAACGCACATTTGAGCCTGACTCAATATGCCAGATGAGTGCCAGAAAGATTTGCCCTAGTTAATAGGTTATTGCAATCACCTGTTCAGGGTAAGTGTGATGGAAATTTGCGCCATATAGGCCCCATTATTCTTGATGAATCGATTTAACTCAGTTAGAATTCTAAAATCTGAAATGCATAGAGGGACAAGCGCCCGAAACGAATACGTTCTTAGCATGATCCTCGAACTTTAGTGTGTCTCAGATTGTTTCCGACAAGTCTGTAAATTGTGTCCCCTTAGAGTTGATAAAAGTTATGGTCAGAAGGTGAGGAATACCGTTAATGTTGACCTGAAAGGCCTTTAAATACGAACTAGTAGCTCGCCTTGCAGAACAGGGCCCATATGACCCTTTCAAAATTCAAGCATTGACGTTGCAAGATGCAGCTGCCTCATTGGAGCTCTTCGTGTTTCGTTGGATCCACGTAGTCCGACTTGGCGTTACAATGCATACGCACCTAGATATACCTGCTGTACTCAGTTTGTTCTCTAGTTTCTGCCCCGCTGTTTCTGGATTTTCTGACGGAAACCAGCGTTCATCATCAAGTACTGATGCAAATCGCTATGATAAGGGACGGTCGAATGGCATTCACCTTAACTGATATTACTCCCATCCTTTTTACCCTCAGAAAGGTGGAACCAACCAAATGAGTCGGTGACAGGAAGGAGTTCTTAAGTCAAGGCAGTTTGTATACACAGTGAAATGGGAATTCGAAAAAAAAAATGGAAAGCGACATACATAGCTGCCTTGATAGCGTTCAACCAGGTTGTTCGAATTTCAGCCGATTTAACAAAGAACGTCATTTCCGCAGCGGTTTCGTGTCCAGAAATTGGTAGTGTAAATCCGAAACAGTACTGCAAAAAACGATAATCACTGAGGTTACAATGGTTTCGAAAACTGGGCACGAAATATGTGGGAAACGACGAAATGTGATGCAAACGTACACTGGGGGGCATATACAAAGTGACACACGAGGGAAAGTGAATGGATCATATCACATTTTGAAGATTCATCGACTTGCAACTGAAGAAACGCAAATACAGAGCTTCATCAAAGAAATTGGAGTAAGTTTAGAATGGGTCTACGGCGTTTTCCGACCTAAGCTTGATAATCTTCTCCCTAATAAAATAGATCCAAAATGTGCTCGATACAGCCTGAAGACAGTCGATGGAAGGAGTTCAAGCAACACCGAGTAATCATGTTCCACTATCTTATATGGAGTTTGGACCTACTGCACTGAGGATCCTAAATGGTTACTTGAAGTCTGAAAGGTGCATGAACCGAAACTGTGGTCACTGGCCCGTGGTGAATAGTGGACTTCGTGCTTTGCCCCTCTAGCTAGATTCTTCTCCAGGTGCCACCCTCGAACTACGTACACCCCGTGATCCCGAAAGCAAATTTCCTATTATCCTCAGCTGCAATAAATGACCTAAACACTGATGAATCGAGCTGAGCCCGATCTAAAGCCAGGGAGTTTGTTACCATCTGTATGTGCGCGGCCAGCCTACAGAATATGTTCGAACTTATGGGGGACTGCAACGAAAGGCGGCGTCTCCGCTGTTGCATTGTATATCCCCACTGAGCGTAGTCTGGGTGTAGCCAAGGCCGAGTTCTACCATGGCTTAAACAGGGTCTTGCGCACAGTTCACTATATTATTATGGCGACCCAAGCAAAGGATATGAACACAAAGATGAGACGTCAACCCATCACTTAACGTATACTGGGCCAGTAGTTGCTAGACAATCACCGGACCTACAATCGACACACCCTAACAACTGTGGGTCTCTCTCGTTCTAGGCTCCAGTACACCACACGGAGGCCAATTTCGTCGCGTCAACTCATGACAGAAACTGACCAAGTTGCTCTCAGTCACCATAGGCGTGGAATCTTTATGGGTTGTAGAGTGGTACGGAGCACTTCATAGGCATAGACTACGATATCCTTTGTACCGAATTTCCTTGATTTCCCGGGGTTTCTAAACGTCTGTCGACGCGAACAGGTGCAGCTAAACCGCGTGTATCTCAAACCATTCAGACAGCTTGCCCCACGGCTTGCGGAACTCTCTTAGTGTGGACGTCGAATCCCGCTTGGAGTGCATTCATCATGCCATGACGGAAGCTGTAAATGGCTATTGTGAAACCTCTACGTCGCCAACAAGCTATTGGATCTAGACTTGTAGCCCATAGAACTGCTTGAAACACGCAGAAAGATAACTCAGAAGGGAAATCCATACACAACGCCATTAGGAACCAGCTATGGGCACGTTAATAAGTCCTATGTGCCACGGAACTGAAAGTCACATGTCCACCTACAGTCCCGATATTTCTAAGAATGCAGGCAACGCTTGGATCGATCGCCAGGGTGGCTCTATGGGTTTGTCTAGCAAAAGTTATTCCCCAGAGGTACATGAATGACCACATAGCTGGTTGTTGATCTGTTCACCATCTCTGACAATTGGCTTGCAAGCGTTTGATTACCAAGCAGACCAATTGTCGAGCTCGGTGAACAGATGAACAGCCGCCTGACCAACAACCAGTAAACCTATCCGAGCCACCAATACTTCGACATATTGTCACTACGTAGCTCTTCATTCTCGTACATTGAGATAGGAGAAGGCGTAGGACAAACTATCATCAGCTTTTAGTTATCAACTCCTGTTAGAAGGATTTCCTTTTCGCCCTCTCTGCTTAGCCTTGCCTTGAACGATACCCTTGAGACCGTACCGACAAAGACTGCCAGGCCAAGGAGTTGACTCATTACCAGGTAAGCCTCTTCAGGAATTGAAGTATATTGAAGATATCGTAGTACGGCAGCGAAGCATCAGTGTTGAACACTGATGTCATGCTGTCGATGATGATGATGTTGATGATATCGTATTGTCTTGTGAAGAGGAGTAAAGTACCCACTTTCTGACAGGAAATTAGGTCCATATCCTGAACCAGGAAACAAGGTACACCTACAAAACACGTAGGGGGTGTGGTTACACCAACGGAACATGGCGATCCTTTTGAAGTAGTCGAGAAGCACAACTGTCTAGGCGGCAATATTGACACTGAAGTGAGTGGAGAAATCACGTTCACGGCTGCGTTCACCAACTTCAACAATTTCTGGAACCGATCTGATGTCAATCTCGCATTGAAAGGGAGATTTTACGCATTGGCTTGTGCATCGTTTGTCCATGAGTTTGTGAAAGTTAGTTTACGTGTGCACAGAAAGTCAACAGATTTTTTTGTTTTGACAACTGACGCTTTCGTCGTATCGTGTGCACTAGCAGCACCGAGTCAATAAATGACTTTCGGCAGAGGGAGCAACGGATTGTTGGTTGGCTCCCTCATCTCCCACCACTTGTTGCGATGATCGGGACGGGTGCACAGAACGACAATTTAGAGACCTCATTGACGGGTTTGATGGGTTAGACGAAAACGGACAAACATTAGGTAACTGGCGCATGATTAGAGTTTGGTGGATGAAGAGTCTCAAACAAGGATTTAGTTCGGTAGGTGACTGGGGATTTCCAGTTGGGGACTCGAAGGCGATACACGTGTGCTGTAAGAAGCAATATGGGATGTGACACTAAACAAGTCAATGGCGCCAACATTGATAGTCTTACGGTGCGAGCGAAACAAATTAACAATATCATATCGAAATACGTTAAATTTTGAAACTGGCATCGGAAGATTTTGGAGTTCGCATTACGCCAAAGACGTGGATGGTGGATGGACGCTCTGCGAGGCCTGACGGAACTGCGTCACACTGGGCAGATGAACGTCGTAGAACGACGGTCCGGGGATGCTAATAAAGGACGGTGCAAGTGATGGCTATAGAGATGAGGCTGAATTTGACTAAAACTAGCGTTTACTATCACTACCAGGTGACAGGTCCCACAGTGTGAGCAATGGGCTACGGCAAACGTGTTAGACAAGTAGTCGACTAGTGAAGGTTCATAGGGCTCATTGGTAACCAGATTTAATTAATGAGGCTTCACACCCTTCTCACGAAACAAGTCAACCAAAACTGTATTTAAAGTGCTTTCACTCATCCTCAAAGGTTGGCGTTCGTGGTGGTACGCAAGCTGGGATACTGTCAGAGTGCCCACACCTAGACGAGGAGACGATTAAGGTCCTCAAAAGTCTGATCGCCAGGCAGGGGATGGGTGCCGGCATACTGCTACAGTAGTACAAGTTTTTTAAGGAATAAATTGCCGTGCCTGTTCCAACCCTCAACCTTGGAAACCAAAAGACTGTTCGTCAAACATCTGTCCACCAAACACCCTGGTATGAGAAACTATGTGAGTGAGAAGGTGAACTCTCCCCCGTATAGCTCAGTGGGTCATGGAGGTACAAAAATCGCTACACCGCGATAGGGTCCCATCTCTTTGTAGCAGCATCTCTGAAGGCCATGGTGAGGCTGGCTGATGTTTGCTTATCAAGGAGGAGAGGGTTCGTCAACAGTTTCTCCAAGCCAAATTGAGGCAATTTGGTAGTACAGTTGCTCTACCGGCTATCTGACCATTTGGTAGCGCCAACAACCTGTGGTACCACATGCAGGATTCTCTGGGACTGGTATAATACTCCAGTAACCAAATTCAAACCACTGATAAAAGGCCTTGTTGGTTGTCTACGCTAACCCAGTGGTGTGATAGGTGAATTCAGTCAATTTGATGTTTCCAGCGTTCTGGTTTCGAGTGTTTGACGAAAACGACAGTCAGACCGTTGTAAGATGTGATCCCGAAGAATGAGGTTCCCTCCTGAAAATACGAAGGACACAGAACCAGTCCAGCACTAATCCATGCTTGTTTATCCAACTTTGTTGACCTAAGGGGAGGGACTTCGATAAGCAGTGTTGTTAGGTAAACATAAGACATGTATAAAAATGGCTACAAACTCTGCTTTGAATCAGTTGATCAACACGAATTTGGGAAGTGAGTTTACAGTTAAGCTGGGACTTACTGCCACAGGTGGGGGAATTTGAATAGCATTACACAGGAACTAGAACATTTTTATGGATATAGCACTCTTCGGCTTTCGAAGTGTTTTCTGCAACCTCAAAGGTGGTGTTAAGCGCAGAAAATAGCTCGGATATCGCGTCAACTGAAACATGAAACGGCCTTTGTTGCACATCCAGCTGAGGATTATTATAAACGAGAGATTCAGCTTGGATGCAGTCGAGCCTCCCGTAAATACCAACCTAATTTACCAAAGATAGGTTGCTGTAGGCGATCATTTAGGTGAGCAACATCCATGTATCTGTTTCTTGGGGTTAAAAGTGGCTATGCTACCTAATACCTCGAACTGAAAATCTTCGGATTACCCGAGCGTACACATTCTTTGGGGGGTGGGGGGAGGCAAGTGTAGAACTTCGTCTTCAAACGGCTGCTCATAATGCTTCCACAAATGATGGACAAGAATTAATAAAAAGTGTTGTTTGATTCGGCTATTCGGAAAAGGTGTGACACAAACGAACAAACTTCAGTATGGCACACCAAAATGACGTGAGATCCATCGCTCCGTTCAAAGGTAACACAGCGGTCCAAGCGAACCGAAATGACAGTCAGATATAACTTACCTTCTCGCCTTTTTTGCCAGGCAAAGGTAATTCTTGATACGGTCCATTGATAATGTGGTAGGCCATCATGAAAGTAAAGCTGTCGCCCTGAAAGGGTCAAGCAAAGAAGAGCACCGGTATAGACGCATGTTGAATGACATGAAGTACGCGCTTTGATACGACCGACCCACATGTACCGCTAGGATAATCCTCGAAATGCTGAACTGTCCAGCAAAATGCAACGGCCAAAATTCAGAAAGTCTGGTGGGGGAAGACATCCACCATGGATTATCCTATTATGCTACCCTACGGGAGGCTCGTTAACGCATTCCAGCATGTGTTTTTATTCGTAATTTACCAAGTTCTGTGGCATTAAATGGTAATCATTTGGGCAATCCACAAAGGAAACTCACATACGGAGACGTTCAGACGGAGAAACCCAGGTTCGTCGAACATGTGGAGATACAGTAAGGGCAACCCGCTGGCTTCACAAATCAAACCAGATGTGACCAAGTAGTGGACAGCCCATGCTGTTTTCCGATGAGGTACTAGCACTTAACCGATAAGATCCACTTCAAGCACTTGGGTTAGGATACCTATCTACCTACAGAATAGTTCAACAGTGCGCAAAGTGTTGAACAGCAAGTTGATGCCACGATGGTGCACCCGTTCTGATTTTGTTCCATACACATTTACGTCCACCCTTTCTAGTGACATCACAGTGGTGAAGTAAGATGTAGTCGTACACCGTTCAAGTTGGAACAACAGTAGAGTCTGGAGAAATCTGGTGGTGTGGACGGATTGGAACAATTATGACATGACAGGTGAAGAGTTGCACAAACGCGAGGAGAGTAGACAGTCCACACGGCAGTTCAGAGTAGCACCAGCAAACTGGATTATGCGATTCACCCTTGAGTTGAGTTGCCCGTCTTTTGTTCAGACAACTATGACATATGTATAGAAAGTGCTCAACAGCATTTTGTTCAAGTCGCGGTACTTTATTTGCTTGTTTTTGGCAATAGTCGACTTCAGTACTGGATCTTCCCTTCCTAAACACGCTAACGTGTGCTGAAAGATACAACTTCCGTAACATGTGTTAATTTTTGCAAGGTGTTTAATAAGATCACGAATGCCGAGCAAACAGTGTGGTAAACTAGTCAACAATAAGGCATCATCGATCGATCGGTGAATTTTGGTGCGCGGGACTGGTTCACATCGCCTGTCACACATAAATGACGTGAAGTGGCAGCTCGATAACTTGGCTTTTCTATTCTAACTATTTCCAATGAAATGACAACGGAATGCAAGACCCATTCGCCGTGATGCTATAAATTACCACACCGTGGTAAATGCATGTGTTGATTACTACGGCAATATTGGGTGCATTGCGTTGGCAATTAAAAGCAAGATAGGAGTCAGAACATGTTAGAAACAACGGCCTAAAATGGACAAAATAGTGTACGAACCCAAGGAACACGCAATAGGAAAAGAAATAAAGCACACCAATGGCCATTCTACTGTTGATAAGGGTGTGCCGTACTTACTGACCGGAAGGTCCGTTGTTCGAACCCAACCCTGGTATCTCGACTGCTCCTGTCTAGGCTTGGACAACCTGATAGTAGCTCAGCCCCCGTGCTTACTTCGAGTGGTATGACAGATAGGCACCGAAAGTTACAGCTGAACGACGATGATGACAACAAAAATCCTTCGCGAGTACCAGTAGAAATCCGACTGGTTAACCAGAGAAGTGTGCCTTGACCCAGCTAGTCAACAAGCGTTGAGGAGTCTGCTCAATTGCCCAGAAAAATCAAAGCCACATAGTTTCTACAGAGGGCTACGCACGGGGCAAGTCTCAGTCACTGTGGCTTGAGTTAGCTTGACATGAACGGCACCGAATGGCCAGTTAGAATGATCACCAAGCAGGAGGCTGGATTAGTGTTACTCTCTTGGGAAGAGCCGTTGGTAGTAGACTTGTGAACCCAGCCACAAAGACAGCTATCAAAAGTGGTCAAGGACGTTTCTGTTGTGCACTTAGAGTGAAGGCTGACAGATGAGTGGTGTATCAGAAAACAGTGCCAAGAAACGGCAGGCGAAACAATTTCACTAGCTGGGCTACTCTTCTAAAGACTGGTAAATTGACTCACTCCCCCAGTCAGCCCTTATTAAAGTAAATGGAAGCACCACAAATCGACTCCCAGAGTAAGGTGGTCATCGGTTAAACTGACTGCTCACTTAATCCTTTATTAGAATGCGCTACGTGTCAAAAAAAAAGCCAGGGAATTTTTCAAAACATTGTACCCCCGTGGACAAAGCCACGGACTAGAGTTAATATGCCATCGTCTAAAAAGAAAGCATGACGATTGGATTTTGCTTCGGTAGTGACGCATTTTGGTGCCCAACTAGAAAGTTCGTAACAAAAGAAAGGTTCCTAGCACAAAATCCGGCGCGTATGCAAGAGCTTCTGTCTACCCAGTGCCGGTTACTGTGCAATGTAGTCAATGATTACGCATTTAGTAAGGTTGTTCCGGATCTCAACCTTCCTATCCCAGTCAAAGGAGCATGTGTAAACACCAAGCAAGAGCTGGTGGCTGCTTGGGGCGATAGCCCGCACAACAGCGTTGACGGTCCCGGTTTACAAGAGTTGGTCACTTCGAACCTCGAGAATCTATGGCTTGTGTTTCCAGGACGAGTGTTTCCTAGGAATTTATCCGCCGTATCCAGCTCCGGTGCAACCTGCTTAGGATGGGAGTTAGAGGCGCCCGGCGTGGTCATGCTGGCCAAACGATCTTCTGTCGTGGAAAGTGTGATCTACCGGATAGTTTGGTGTATATTGTGCAGTCCTGATGGATCACGCATGATGCTCGATGTGCTCGTCATAACCGGGCTGCAAGGGAACTCGCGAAACGTCTCCGTCGCCTGGGATACGCCGTCTTCGAGGAATTCAGAGCATCTACGTCGAAGTCTTTCATCAGGCCTCAACTAATCGCTGTTCGGGAGCGCCGAGCAACTGTGATAGACGTAAGCATAGTCACGGATGGGTGCCAAATGACTGTGTGGAATGAGAAGAAGCAGAAGTATGATGCTGACGATTGTTCCCTCGCCATCATCTCAGCCCTACGTGCAATCGATTGTGATGTCGACTTTTTGGTCCATCAACCGATGACCATTTCACATCGAGAAATCTGCTTTCCTCAATCTGTCAAGGCTGTTATTGGACTGGGACTTCCTAAGGTCACAGTCAGTGATGTGTGTTTCCTGACAATTTTGGACAATTACGACGCCTTTGTGCGTGGTACATGGCGCTGAGTGTGCATTCTTACCACTGACTTTGACACCTGACCCATTATGATGGACACTTTGTGCCTGGTGTGCGAGTCTTGATTGTGCTAGCGCTCACCGCGCCTTGAAGAGCATTCAGCATTGTTTGCCGTTTCTTCCATTGTGTTTCCATACCAAACATTCTTAAGTACTTTGGAAATCATCTTGTCTGACTGGAAAGTATTGGTGGCACGCCTTCGAATGGAACGTTTTATCTAACGTTCTCCTGTACACCCTTTCACATCTATCGCTCGGATTAACCTCATGTTTGTGATCATGCTCTTCAAACATAGACGATAATAGTAGTGGCATCCGAAGAAGTTTGACGGCAACGCAGACAGTAACAGTCAACGTTGACAGAGCATCAACATACGATTCTGGGCATTTCAAAACACAAAATCAACTTAACGCTTAACTGAAAACTCTTTGCCGGTCTGTACTCGCTCTAGTAGGTCCCCATCTTGTATTGGATGCCATGCGTCATGTTTGGAGAAACAACAAGGCGGTTGTGAGATGCCGTGAGCACCATAGGGGTATAAAATATTTAAGAAGTCCACACGCTAAGGCTATAGGTGTACAGTGACTGACCAGTTGTCTGAACAACAGACACGTCGTCCGATAGGCCGGGTGGCTGACAATCTAAGGATAGACCATCCTCCGATTGTGAATTGGTAATTATCAATCGGGTCAATAGACAGCGGGAACGAGTTGGATTTATTAGTGCACTTTCTAAGTAATGAATTCTCCAAGGCGACTGTATGGCTAAGCACGGTACTCGTAATTCTGAGTTTGCTCGTTTCGGTATGGCACGAGCACATCTCCAAAATGACATAATTCGAGTGGCACAAGCGATGATTGTGCACAGATCGAAAAACTCACATCCAGTGCAAATAAGTGCTGGGATAACTCGTCAATGATAACAGGATAAAATGCGACCAAAGCGAAAACAGTAAGACACATTAACTCACCTTTGGTTTACATATTAACAGAGTCTTGTCAAACAGGAATAAGTACCTTGAGGGGATTGAAATGGTAAGAAAGTGAATAGATTCGGTGTGATCAAAAAAACCGGGCAGGAAGAAACGAGGTACCAAGCAAGTTGTGAGAATCGATACACAGCTACTAGTACACAGATAACCTGCAACCTTAAGATGGCACTTCAGACTTGCGAGAAAGCCAGTGTCCCATGATAAAGGGAAGGCACGACAAGCTAAGGAGTCCTCACTCGAAATTATCACCAAGTCACATGTGACGATTCTTGAGCCGAGTGAAATATAGTGAGTAACCCCTTCAAAGAGGGACTACCACAAGACTAGGGCAGTGTTACCTCTACACGTTCGTCGTTGATGAGGGACAATGCCATGGACTTTCTTTCGAAGTGGTCGATCTGTGTTGTACAGGATTAACCCATAAGTTAATCGTACTAACCAATACCAAGTCGATGGTAATCGTGCACTTAGGCATCTATCAGGAACAAACGACTAAAGGTGAATGGAACTCTTTGTGATACGCACGTAGATCTTCGTGGCATGGTAATGCAATCCAGGTGTTTCAGTATGAAACCGGGTACGTAGCACCGCACACGCACATGCATATTGGTCTAACTACCGGAATTTCCTGAAAAGAGGCCATTAATGGGAAGAACCGCTTTGCACCCTGCATTGGGGTGCGGAATCTCTTCCCAAGTGGTGTCTTTCAGTGGTAGATCCACCGAACCAGCTAAAGATGTCACGCGCGAAGTTGAGTTAACCTATTTTGTGACGGTAAGACATGGCATGAACTGAGCGACAAGAAATGTTGTGTACCGTTAATCCATCTGAACTGAATCACAAATGGGTCGTAAAATACTTTGAATTTTTCCCAAAAACATAATTATTTCCTCCGGTGTCCACTAGTGTAGTTCGATGTGACAAGCCAATCCGGAAATGCGTGCAAGCCCAATGAAGGCATCTCGACTTGCTCGTCCGAGAGGTAGCAATGAGAGACTTACCTAATTTTCGCTTTAATTTCAACTTTGTTTACTACTTTCACCTCGCCGTCCATATGCCGTCGACCGTAGCTGGAAAGTTTTTTGTCAGTCGGCTGAAAGGAAACAGATGACAAAGGTTCATGAATAGATGTCCTTATTCTGAGGTTAGTGAGAGACAGAAAATTAGGATGATGTTGAAAATGCAAAAGAAATTCAAAGTAATTCGAGTTACCTCACAGTCAAGATGGTCGGCCTTCAGCAAGCGGTCACCTTAGACAAAGTACATAGTTTGCTAGCTTATTAACAAGATAACGAGGATATCTGTTCACCTAAAAAGAAAAGGAAAGTGCTTTTTTGTGTCGAAGTATGAAATAAGCTTCATGGAAATTTGGGAACTATACCTATCTGATGAGCCCCAAGAAAGAAGAAACTGGTAGTGAGCCGTCTACAGTTTTCGTCAACCTTCGAAAAGATCTATTTTCATGTGAGCCACTCTTTGGGATTACAGCACTCATTGTTACCGTTAGCATCAAGTAGAAACCGACTGGAGCAGACGTCTACTCGGAGGGTGCGTTGCACTGCATAAACCTTTATAAAGAAGTGATTAAATACTATTGAAAAGGAAGCTAAATAATTAATAAATAATGATCGTTCAACTCTAACGCCCTTTCGGTGGCTAGCTGCCATGCAACCAGAACGCAGCACGAGGGCTGATATACTGCCAGATTGCCCAAGCCTAGACAGGAGCAGTCGGGATGCCAGAGTTCGGTTCGAACCACGAATTTTCCATTCAGAGTTCTCGACCCAAGCACTGAGCCATCTCGAGTTCGAAAACGAAGGTTGGTACTGGTTCAAACAGCAAAACTGTTCGTTCATGAACAGGGAAGGCTATTAAGAGATAGGGTCAACCATAACTGAAGGATAAACACTTGAGTTATCGTCGGAAAAGTTAATTTGGAGTGCTAGGCCAGGTCTGCTAAGAAGACAGCATTATTGGTCGCATTTAGAGATAGAGGTAGTGAATATAGGAAGGAAGAAGGACAACATTGTCGGGTGAGCTGTTACCGTGCTTCAACACTCTCGTCCTAGCGCGCCACCCGAAGACTATCGTGACTTGAGCCCGTTCAGTGGAATGGTGTCGGGAATAGAAGTCGTGGTTCAGAAGAATGAACTGGTTAGACAAGAAGAAAACGACGAACGTGGAAATGTGATAACATTGTTTATTGATAAATATTCGCCAACTTTGAGCCTCCTATGAATTAATACTGGAAAAAGACAATGTTCCCACCCTTCTTCGATCAGGATCGATGAGGTTAACTTTCGGGAATAAGGTTGCTGTAGACTTGTTGATCATCAAATAAAACCCTTCTTAACTGTGTCATTGACCTTAGGGCGCTGTAATATACTGACCAAAGTAATTGTAGGTAGATATGGAGTAGGATTTGTAGAGCTTGAATTCATATTACTCTCTATTGAACGGTTCTCCATCACTCCTGGTGCAAGTATTCCGGACTGTTCACGTGAAAGAGAGTAAGCAATGAAGTCAAGTTCCGCTCATAGTAGGGAGCGTCGGGAGCACGTATCCTTGGTAGTGCCAGGATTTGAATTCCGGACATCCGAAATGCGAGGCGAGTGTTATCCCACGCTGAACCTACTTGAATTGTCACGTCCGGACAGACGTGAGAACGCGTCCGCACTTGGACAGTGTGATTTGTTGACCCGTTGGTTCGAACAGCGACCCAGTAGTTATCTTGATGATGTCTATCGACTAAATTAACATTGCGCATCATTACATCGTCTCCCACAAAACCATCCCGTGAATAGTGTCGCATGTGAGCTAAAATGCCTGATATAAGGGACACATAAGCTGAAATTATCACACACGCATGTGCAGCCATTGTGTGCTAATAATGGCCATGAACCACCAATACAGATTCAAAGGCCGAAAGCTGAACAGTGGAAAAAACGACGATTGGTGATCGAGGGATCTCCGTCCGTATTAAATTGACTTTCAAGCGAGTAGCGCCAGTTAAGTAGGGAGAAAACTAACTTAACCCAACTTACTTGACTAAATCCGCGGAGATGCACATACAACACGTCAGTATTAGAATTGAATAGCCTAAAGAGAGCGCGAGGTAGTAGTGATGAATTGCGTCGCACAGCGGCACAAAGACAGTTAATTAGCGACCAGATGGTGTGAAGAGCGACCGGTAAACCCAGCAGTTGGCCCGGTGCACCTGTTTAGTCAGACAACCGTTGTACATGGGCAACCATCTGGTAGTTGTGGCGGCTTCGGGAGTGTTGTACATGGGCGGTAGACAAACAGTCAACTACCAACAACCCAGCGTACCTGAGACCTGTCAATAGAAAATTTGGCTACCAACACATGCATCCGCCACCCTTACGCACAGTGGAGCGTTTATCCACATGACACGAAGCACAGCGTTGGACAACAAATGACTGGTCCAGGTGAACTGAAACCCGCGTCGTCAAATTCAATCGTTACAAGAGCTGTTTATTACACAAATCTGGGTGGTGTATGGAGATCAACAAGTGTGTATCACGAACCCTGGCTGTCCAGTTGCCGAACGGCTATCTGTGAATCACGTTATCGATTGACACCGATATCTGGTATTATTCGCCCAATGAGACGTGTGCAACACAGAGGGATTATCTAAAATACCTTTGGCGCCAAGAACTTGAAAACCGATCAAAGATATCACAACTGCTTTCTTCGACAGAAATGTTCGCTTTTATCGAAGCCAAAGTTCACAATCCTCATAAGCTAATATATTCCGGCACACCGATTTTCATAATTCACGAAAAGAGAACAGAGTCACATTGTGATTCATTTAGCCTTCCCGTGAAAGAAGAAACGACCATAGAATTTCGATATAAAAATACCGTATAATGGAAAAGGTTAACGAAAATTAATGTCCACAAATCCTCACCTATTTACAAAAAAATGGAGGTCCATAAAACTTTGTCGACCATATCCCAATTAATTGATATTGTGTGGCAGTCAGAATAAAGCCAGAACAAACATCTCGTGACCTATGGAAGTTCGTTTAGAAGGAAATTTCATGTTTTTTCCATCTCGTTCTCCACCCTACATGCAGCCGACCGTTCAGGAATGACAACGGTGTGCGAAAGCCACATCTTACTGGGATCAACCGCGGTCGTTGTATGAGAGCTACGCACGCGGACGTCAACTTGCAATGCTGCCCGTACCCAAACGGCCTGATAAGATTCGCAGCCAGGGCAGGGTTGAAGTCATGTAAATACACATGGTCTTGGGCGATAGTAAAAAGCTGTGCATATTGGTCAAATTAGGAGTTCTTTTACTTTTCCCAACTTTCTACATTTACTGTAAATAGTTTTGCCCAAAAAGGATGTTTACTGCTTACGACTTTACCACGTTGTGCCAAACAGCTTTACGCTCTCTATTTCATTGTGGAAAGCCTGCATCGTTGATTCGAAGGAGACAGCAATTGAAATCCCACCTACAAATAGTTGGTCCCTAAGTGTACGATCAAATTTGGCTGAACTGGTAACATAGCAGAGCTCGCAAACCGACTGAAAACGGGGAGGTTGTTGTTGTCCGGCGGTTTTTCGTAAATTAAAGTGGAATTTACGTTAACGGCTCCTTTCCAGAGGGATGACAGCATAATTGGCGGTATGGGAATCTATTTTCCCCAACCATCGCCACAGGGACTGTATGATTCATCCCATTGGGCTACTAACATGAACTAGACGGAACCGAACAACGGCAGTCACTTAAGAGATGGAAGTCTCATCATAGAAAGGTGTACTGTAAAAGCCTTTTGCTGCAGTGTTTCGGAATCTTTTCATCACGTATGAGTGCAGATCCACGCTTTGACCCAAGGCATACAGAGAAATATTCTTCTATAGCAGATATAGGTTGTACATGAGCAAACTGTAGGCGTAAAACAAAAAAGTACAGCTAATGTTCTCGCCACATTTGTGTCCGAATCAGGCGGAGAAAAACAATAGAAAAATCATTACGTAGAACTTCAAGTACGTTGTATTAGGTTGCCGTGACCCTTTGGTAATAAAGAAAAGTCGGCCGTGCGAATGACCTACACTGCTATAGAACTCCTAATGAAAGTTGAAACCAACGCCACCTATATTACATTTTACGACTAACCAGATAAGGTTTGCCGTGAGTGTGCGCATGGAAATCGCATGTTTATTGAGGAAAGAGTTGAGCAGCAATTTGCTACATAGCTGTCGTGCAACCCAAAGGGAGCAAAGGACAAGGGCAGTGCCAACAGTAATCGGAGAGCCGTGGACACCCCGGTCAGTAGCTCGCATCTTAATCAGTGAACATTCTTGAGCTCCACAAGTCTACTGTAAGCGGTCTGAGAGTGACATCAAGCAGAATTAGATAAGGACCGCACTAAGTACAGTCCAGCGTATCGATTTGCCGTAAATTTAAGGCCGCCGGTATGCTAGCTCACCGTGGTAGGAATGACGTGCTTCAAGCAGTGAAAGCAAACACAAAAATATCTGCGATGGAGCTAGTCGACTGGAGGGTAAAAGCTATCTGAAACCAAAAATGACGTCACCGTATTCGCGTGCATAGTCAAACCACTGTGAACACTGAACACGCGAACGTTGCTGGAAAAACATCGGTAAGCAGTAACACTAATAAGACCTGGATTACCGATCGATCACTTTAGACGGACTTGTTCAGATCTCATTGTGTGCACGCTCTCAAACTAACGCAGTATTCTTTCACCCGCATTATAGTTACAGCAAACAACATCAGAAAGACCCCTTCAAACAAAAGACATTCGTCCGAGGACAACTGTTCTCCATCAACCACGCCCCTGCTCAGAAGCAAATCCACAGGAGGGGCCACACATGTCTCCGTCCTTCGAGCGACGGGGGGGATATTGCAGTTCCATCATTGCCTCCCATGCAAAAATGTTCACTCCTTGTCATATGCATACGCCTTACAATTGAAAAACTGCAGCGAATCGAACTGAGGCGCGACTGACCGTGTTTTGGAAGCAGATAACTAGGTCAAGTCAGACTGTTATCAGTTTTATAATAACGATAGTGTCTAAGTGCTGATAAGAGGACTGACCAGAATATCGCTGAGACCGTAGAAAGTCTGTGTAAAAGGGTGTCTTAATAGACACCGAAAAGAATGAAAGATGGCCACTAAAAGCTCACGGGAATATGGTTGAAAATGTTGGAGAACTATTCCTACCAACAAAACATTCCACTGGTCAGTTGCACGGCAATGAACACCCGATTTTCAAGGCTGATATGCTGTCAATGGTGATGATGCGTCGTGTGGACAAATAAGCAGATTTGAATACGAGACCATGAGCTGGCGGTCTCTTCGCCGAGCATACCAGTCGGTTTGCAAACTATTTGTCACTGCTTGGGGGAGACTTCATCAGTGAGCTCTTGGGTGAG
Organism: Opisthorchis felineus; assembly: GCA_004794785.1. Classification (NCBI taxonomy): domain Eukaryota; kingdom Metazoa; phylum Platyhelminthes; class Trematoda; order Opisthorchiida; family Opisthorchiidae; genus Opisthorchis; species Opisthorchis felineus. Next base: position 43,711 of record SJOL01004778.1, on the reverse strand, counting down.
CGCTTCGTGTACTTGAGCTTGCGTTTATACAGTTCATCTGAGAGTAGGTTGTACCCCTAACGTGACGGACTAAAACAACCTGGATCTCCGTTTGTTGACAAGTCCCATCTAAATCAAACCGGAAGGCATCTGAAACTGATCAGAAGCAGAAGGAACTTAACTCAACGTCAGCCAATTACGTTAGGATATACTATATTCTTAAATAAACTAGACAAACACAAGCACAATTACAGGAAACATCCACCAAAATTGTCGCCACGAATGGCGATGAAACATGTGCAGACCAACTATCAAGCTCGGCATACGGGTCGACAACTGATGGATCAGCATTTACAATACAAGGTCAGTTATACAAGTTCATCATAGACGAAAACGCATCGACCTATTTAGCGCCTGCCCTGTAAATATGCACCATATTAGCAACAAGCTTATTAGCCTGTTGGGAATTTCCCCTTGTCAGTTTGTTTTAGCTTGTTTTGTTCTTATTGCAAGTCAAAAGAACGGGCGGATACATTCCATACACTATCAAGCAATACGAGAATACCTACACTTGTATGGGCACTGCAAATCCGTCCCAATTGGATGGATAGAGGAGGGAGATTTCGAAGCAATGTCGGAAACGCGGACAAGAGTGCATGGAATTTCCTATGCATATAGCCGACAAACCCAGTTTGTCGCCATTACAGAGCGTCACATTACCGTCGATGACACGTTGGAGATGGCGTAGAAGTTATGGCGAGAGGTAGATGGTTCGAACCCATTCCTGGCTTTTCAATAGCCCGTCTGGGTTTGATCAACTCGGTAGTAACACCTTCGCGGTACGGGACAGTTATGCCACCAAAGGCCGGGAGCGGGACGACTGGCATAAATGCCTAGAGCAAAAATGAGTCAGATAAAGCATATCCTTTGTTTAATTTTGTCATCGATATCATCATGGAATGTACACTTCAAGGGATCGGAGATCTTGGTATCGAAGTTACATCTAGAGAGACTAGTAGACCTGTATCATGTAGATGACATTGTCCTGTTATTTGATTTATTGCTATTATCATCATTATCATTATTCGGTCCGCACAGTCGACTCCCGATGGAACTTCGGACGTGATCCCCTGTTTCGGTATACGTTTTGAACCTCCGAAGTGCAAAATATTGTTCGTGGGTTTTCAGTCTCTTGTATCCGTCTGGTCTGAGTTAGTTGACCAGTTTACCTATCTGGTAGCTGCCTAAGCCGTCACAGATGAAATCAATGAATGCGTTACTACGTCGTAAGCAAAAGTTGCGAAGTTCCGTCATTTATGCCGTCCGAACTGAATTTAACCAAATCTAAAAGGCAGTGAGTATAAGGTATCCGTAAGAGTGATCTTAGTCTATCGTTGTGAAACTTGCGCGTCCGATTCGAGGATACTAAAAGGATTCAAAGCCTTGGGTCATCGGTGGCTTTGTAGTAGAGCCGGCTTCAGTTTGTTTGTAATCAAGTAGAATGTCATACTACACCGTATTCTGCACGCGGTAAGCATGCACTGGGCGAACGCTGATAAAATCTGAACATTGTGTGACCAAGTGGCTAGAGTTAACTAAGAACTGAGGAGAAAATTAAAATCGAACGTACACACGACAAACACAACGTTGACACTTACTCTATGTTTCGGGGAAGTTCTAAGAAAGTCACGTGCAAGTCAACGAGGAACGCTAGAGCTTAAACTTATCATGAAACCATCCGATGTACGTTTCGACTTCTAAGCAACCCATCGCAGGTATGAAAACCAACCAAACAATCAACGATTTTCTGAAGATTGAGTGGATCTGTGAAAGCTGTGTGTCAGTTTAAGAACACCAAGCGATACCTATCCCAATGAGGTAAAATTAGGTTGGTTGGCAGTAGACTGGTGAACCGAAATAGGGTTGAACCCGTCTGGTAAGTTTGGCCAAAAGATTGCACAAATGATGCTCATCCGCTGACTACATGAAACCTGCATACACAGACGTGCAGTGCATAGCGCCAAGGTTTGAAAGGTGAGAGATGTTCTGAAGCATCCATTAAGCCTGGTGAGTTTTGAAAGGTCCGCGCTCAACTTTATCTTCTACAGCACCTGCTCGTTCTGTCATTAAGACGATATGAATATTTCAGAAAGATGCCTATTTTGCTGGTTTTTTTTCAGACTCCTTAGCTATGTGTGCGTCCACAAGTACGATCAATCAACGAAGGGACTGACTCACTGTAGAAGAAACAGACACGTTAGCCGGCCCATCCCCAACAGTGCTTACATTGCTCACAACACGGCTGACATTTAGTTGAGATCTAGACGGTCGCTTTTAGCCCAATCAATTTCGTGGTTAGTGCCGTTAATGGACGGTGGGGTGGCCATGGTAGCAACATAAAACTGTCCCAGACAGGACGGAGGTGTACCGTGGTCATACAATAAGTGCAGCAGCAGGCTACCAAAGCCATTGTGAGGTGTCTACATCTGCACTCGCTTCAATTTGACAGGAATTCACAACGATACGATTGACACGGAGTGGCAGCCATATCCGGCAGTCTCTACCCAAGCACAGGAATCGTCACACGAACCCCATGCGAGAACACCATGCCATTCCAAGTCTGTAGCACCAAAACCTTCAGTAACTGGCACGTCGGAAGTTGACCGACTCTGGACAACTCTGGATTTGGCACGCAAATGAACGTTCGTTTTAAGGCTACCTCTTTGTGAACTGGTTGGCACCAGCCTAAGGTTGCCAAAGGTTTGAAGAAACCTCATCGTTCGCAGCGGCCATTCCTCACAACAATACAGCGAAACTTTCCGTTCTATAACCTGATGTGCACAACACCTGAAACACAGTCATACGGTTACCCCACTGCCGCGTGCAGCACAAATTGCTAAGTTAGGGATATCCATATTTGGGGCTCCGAGTCATGCAACGATCTACAATACAGTACAATACAATACAATACAGTGCTTCGAAAATATGCAAAACTCTTCAAATCTTCTTGTCAGTGTGTACCAAGGCGTACGGGGTTACAGTGTACGCGTTAAAGAGTGGGATGGCTTCGGGTACATCATCCAAAACTCCTTACGTTTATTTGTTCTTCCTGGGCGAGATGGCTCAGTGGTTAGAGCGCGAATTTACTGACAGGAAGGTCCGTGGTTCGAACCCAACCTCTGCCTCTCGACTTCCCCTGTCTAGGCTTGGGCAACCTGGCAGTATCCCAGGCATCGTGCTTCCCTCGGGTGGCATGGCAACTAGGCACCGAAAGGGTGTTACAGCTGAACTATTTTTATTATTTGTTCTCCCCGAAGATGAAGACAATAATGTATGCACATTCTTGACGAAGGAGGTTAGCATCGTACACTATTTGAATAGCGGCATTTTGGAAACCTTTCAAAGTCCATCTCGTCAACCAAACAATTAAATAGGAACACGGGGAGCAGTAATCCTTGCCAGGCAGGATTTCTTCAATAAGTCTTTAAGGATCCCGACATACTTTCCACACGCCCATTAATCTTACGTACCATAACCACAAACTTCCGGTTAAACGTGTTTCGAACAAAACAGTCAAATGCACTTCGAAATGTAAGGAACGCCAAGATTGTGAATCGTTATTCCCTGATGTAGTGCGAAACTCTTCAGTGGAACACATGCACACAAGCTCCAAAAGATGAGAAAGTGTACAATCAATTCAAGACATCTGATTACTCTCACCCTCGCCAGCCGGAATAACATGCACAAGACGGCATCCCAGAATGAAGTGTTTGGAATGCATGCGAGAATAAAATCCAAATCGGGTTTTGAATGTTGTGCCAAAGTAATAACACTAACAATCAAACCGAACAGTTCAGATACGACAGGAAAGAGGGTTGGTATACTCCCAGGTGACCCACACCTAGGCGGGAGCAATCGAAAGTCTCGGTTTGGTTGGAAGCACAAACCCCTCCATCTCTGGACTACATCTATCAGTAGTATCCAAGATACACTCTGCGAGTAGACATAAAAACGTCAATCCACCCTGTTGAAAGCTGGATGAACACTCATCAATTTCGTTCATAAAAGAAACTGAGCTCTGTAGTGCTTTCAACCAGGCTCTTCATAGCAAAATAATTATTCACGATTTTTCGCCCAGCAAACTCCCCTTAGAAATTTCAATAGAAATTGGAAGAACAACGTAGTGACACAGAAACGTAAATCCAGTTATATCGTATGGTGCCGCTCAGCTGCGTGCATGCATCTTAAAAAAAGGTTTGCAAGTATAATGCTCCCACGAAGAGCGTGCACCCTCAGGACTGAAAGGAATCGCACCCTTTCATGGAGAGTTGCATAACTTTCGAATGTGTTATTGCAGACTTGTTCTGCACAGTTAATGTGGAAGCCAACTGGCATGGAGGACAATAAACGACGGAGCCGTCCTTGTATTTCTCGGAGAAAATGGATCTCGTCGCCGTGGAGGATGAATGACAGGAGACCAGTCGAACGTATCTGTTATTAAACGCTTTGCTGATGGGTCTGACTATACTTGGATTTGACCTTTGTAAGTACGAAAAAACAGTCAGAGGACAAGCAAACGAGAAAAAAAATCCTGAGTTCTCGGTGTACGCTGTAGTTTGGTTGGTTGCGATTCCCGCTCTTTCAGAATGGTTTGGCTCCTCGGTAATTTCTACGCAACTTACCAGATAGCTAGGCAAATATGCTCTCTAGGGTATTCTAAAACATTGAAAACCGTAAAATTCAAAGCTCATATCCTCTAGAACTGGCCACAGCGTCTCACCGATATTTCTCTCCAGAGAGGTTACACTTAACCATGCACCGTAACCTTGAAGAATGCCACGTCTTTCAGGGCAACCTTAGTCTCAACGCTGCCTAATCACAAAATTGGATCTAATTCGGCATAATTCACGTTTTGACGTAGAGAGCGGTGTTCTATCGAACAAAATAATCCCAACCATAAGTTGATGCAGTCCTGTGCACACATAAGCGTCCCACGACAGTCATCTCCATAGGATGGAAGGCTCCTGCTGTCAACCGTTGTCCTATGAAGTCACTTTAATGCGAGCTCTGGAGCAGATTCGATGGCAATAATGGTATCGTCTCCAAATGGATGCCTGTAATGGTGGCCCTCCCTGAACGACCAGAGCTAGCTTTGAACATGGGATGAAATGTGCGAAAGAACACCTTACAACCACTCGTCGTGCCACTCGACTGTACTTAACCATTTACGGTTGTATCACAACCGGAAATCAAGGCGATTGGATGTAGAATAAAACATAGCTAGCCACTTGCACTGTCAAGAGTGCAGACGTCCGAACTGCCAGTGGCGGCCATGCCACCAGAAAGAAGCACGAGGGCTGGGATAGTGCCGGGTTGCCAAAGCCTAGAGGGGAACAGTCCAGATGCCGAGGCTGAGCTCGCATCACGGACCTTCCAGTCAGGCAGCCACAGAGCTATCTCGAACCGATAATGACCACACGCATCAGGCATACATCTACCATAGGCAGAAAGTCGGTAGCTGGGTACCTTTCACTAAGCAAGCGCCCACCAAAAGCAACCTGGCAACACAATACTTCGGAAAGTAACGTTCGTAAAAGATATGTGGATGGGGCGTTCAAACCTCGTAGACTTACTTCAACATCACAGCTCCGGTTGCACTATTTCTCGCAGGATAAACCAATATGCTTTTCATTCTCGGCAAAGCAGATGGATACAGTGCACTTCATGCCGTATCTGTGTCGCCTTAGCATAATAAGGCCTCAAATGGAAAGTTCCGGTGGCACGACCCGAAACCGCGTGATAATCGGGTTGGAACTACACTACAATTCAAACCCCGCATTTTAAAAGTACCAGTTGCCTGGCACGACACAGTCGCAGTGGGCCTTCGATGAAGTTGTAAATGAAACCAAAAGAGCACAAACATGTTCAAATCTTCGTGGATAAGTACAGCTCACCATCATGTGCCTGCCAACGGCGAATAACCTACGCACGTTTTCTGGCGAATAGTTTAGGAACTTTGATAGAAGCGAGGATTGATGAACAACTGCGATTCTAGGGGCCAGATCACAGAGACGTAAGTTCGTATCTAAAGCTCGAAAGGTAAAACCCCGAAGTCCGCCTTACCATACTAAGACGAGACTAGCGGCGAGATTCAATTGCCTGCATAAATTCGGTTAATGAAGCAAAGGTCAATTATGGGCCATCCACTCGGCTGCAACGTACGCAAACGACCCAAAATATGATGGTCGTCAAGAAGAGGGACAAATATGGGGAAGAGCATTGTAGCCCGAGTGGAATGGCTGTCCTTAGTGGTAATGTATAGGATCCAATATCAGTGCAGAAATTCGCCGGAAAATCCCATAAAAGTCGTGAGCTTCCAGAAATGAATTTTGTCCAAGCTATTCGACTAGGTTTGCCTCTTGACACAAAGGAAGTGCAACTCACGCACTCCAATGTTAAACACAAGCTTCAGAGAAAACCACACAAGTAAGTGGGTTGCCATTTGTTGTTCCCTCCTTGTTTTGATCTCGTTTCTTTGAAGCACCCACATTAGAATCTCTATTCACATCTGATTTTAGCTTGGCACAAACGACTTCATGGTTTAAAATCGAGGTGAACTGGCGGCAAGAATCCGTAATATCCTGCACGATCATCCACAAATCTAACCAAGATAACCTCCGGTAGAGAAGGAGCTTCTGTCCCAGGTACAAGGTCACACTTGCGATATTTTAAAACAAGATCTTTACTCGCCGTTCAAGGAACTGTGTCCTGAGTGGACTTGACTGCAAAATGTAAGAAAAGACCGGAACCAGAAATCGACTGATTAAATTTAGTCCCCAAAAATTTGATCGTAGCATAGCGACAGTTAGCTGAACGCCGGGTACGCAGTGCGCGAGCGTGGGGTTAATAACAATCGGAATCGCCAGAGCAGCGAACAAAACTTACCAATTTACGGTGGACGAAATATGTATTAACAATATCCAACCACCAACCACCACAGAAAGTGCTGTTTTCATTCCAACCCATAGCTAGTGGAAAGTTCATTGATGACAGGCTGTGACATGGACACGGGAGCGGTGCTGTGGCATTTTCGCTCCCTTCTGACTTGGTCCACGTGATTATCCTTGCGCGTGTTTGGAAACGCCTGACGACATGACATATAGCATGCTATTACTTCCAATTCAGACTGTAGGTTAGCGTTGCGCACTGGGCTTGCGTTGGGTAAGATTCGCAGAGGATACCGGGCTAATGCTCCGACAAGATACTCAGACGAAATTTCATTAGTGATCAAAGGTGTAGCCAGGTTGTTCTTAATCGCTTTGCCTTGAAACATAAGACTTTTTGTATTATGTCCCAATTTTCCTTGCTTCATTGCACTTTGATAGGGCAAAATGATGGTTGCGAGCGAGCTTCTACCAGCGGTGTACTGTTGTCGGTTGTGATTCTGTCTCCACTAGCATAAGAGACATCAGTCAATATTAAATCAGTAAGGAAGGGTAAACATCCTACTATGATCACTGGAAACATGTGGTTTTGCCGTATTTTCCTGCAGATCATGAGGTTCAAAGCCTTTGTACGTGGGCAGAATTGATCCTCGTGGATCAAGATTGCAGAGGTAGAAGTAGCTTCTCCACAGATGTGTAACCCAATAAAAAGCCGGCTGGGAATTACCCCTGTTTATCGACACAGTGCACGTCTAATCTAAGCTCACAACCGTCAACTTCGAAATTATTCATTCCAGGTCCAGAGCCTTAATGAATAGTTACATGTCGGATTTCGAGAATAGATATACAAGACTATGAGCACACAATTACATGGTGCAGGCGGAAATATTAGCGGGGAGGGAGCAAGTTTAAAGGGCACTGTAGACAAAATATACAGCACAGATCAAGAACGAACGAACGAACTGTTTCAAGAAAACTATGTTCGAAGTTGCAATGTCACGCGTATCATCTTATCACTCTTCAGGGAATGCTTCTAACTTCAGCTTGGCGTTTGTTGATATCTCGAAAGCGTTTGATTCGGTTACGTATGAAACAATTGTCAGATCCGCTGAGACGGTTGGAGCACCGTCACGTCTAGTTCGATATATCGCACAGTCCTATGAGAATGCTTAGCAGTTTTCCCCAGTTCCGAGGTTCACTGCCAGAGGTGTGAGGCGGGGAGATCCACTCTCCCCAATATTGTTCATCATGGCAATGGATGAGGTTCTTGGATTGTCAATGCCGCATATAGGAAACCAGGTCCATGACACCTTAGTGGATGGTTTTGCCTTAGCTGACGACTGGGTCGTGGGTGCAGAAAGTCAGGGTCGCATTAAAGATAAGCTTGAAGCTGCTGTGGTCGAGTTGGAAAGATCTAGTATGAAAACCAACGCCCGAAAGACGAAAGCAATGGTGATTTGTGGGGACAGGAAACATCAGGCGACAGAGGTCTCAGTCGGACCTTTTTGCTTCACCAAGGAACTCATCAATCCTCTGGGTCCCATAAACACCGTGATACATTTGGGCATCCCCTTTACTCCAAAGGGGAGAGGAGTCTGCAACAACCGACAGCATATGCTCAAACTGCTTGGTGAGGCGAAGCGTGTCCCGTTCAAGCCGCATTAAAGAATGAAGATCACAAGGAACTACCTGATACCGAGACTGACCTATTCGCTCGTACTCGGCCAAGTCCACCAAAACAAGCTTAAAAGGTTGGACAATTACATCAGGCAATCTATTCGTTGCTGGTTACATCTACCGAAGGACACCCTAATCGGCTACATCCACGCCAGTAAACATGAGGGACTTAGTATTCCAAGCTTGAGTGCAACGATCCCGATGCAGCGGAGAGCGCGTATGCAAGAGCTTCTGTCTACCCAGTGCCGTTTACTGTGCAATGTAGTCAATGATTACGCATTTAGTAAGGTTGTTCCGGATCTCAACCTTCCTATCCCAGTCAAAGGAGCATGTGTAAACACCAAGCAAGAGCTGGTGGCTGCTTGGGGCGATAGCCCGCACAACAGCGTTGACGGTCCCGGTTTACAAGAGTTGGTCGCTTCAACCCTCGCGAATCTATGGCTTGTGTTTCCAGAACGAGTGTTTCCTAGGAATTTATCCGCCGTATCCAGCTCCGGTGCAACCTGCTTAGGATGAGAGTTAGAGGCGCCCAGCGTGATCATGCTGGCCAAACGATCTTCTGTCGTGGAAAGTGTGATCTACCGGATAGTTTGGTGTATATTGTGCAGTCCTGATGGATCACGCATGATGCTCGATGTGCTCGTCATAATCGGGCTGCAAGGGAACTCGCGAAACGTCTCCGTCGCCTGGGATACGCCGTCTTCGAGGAATTCAGAGCATCTACGTCGAAGTCTTTCATCAGGCCTCATCTAATCGCCGTTCGGGAGCGCCGAGCAACTGTGATAGACGTAAGCATAGTCACGGATGGGTGCCAAATGACTGTGTGGAATGAGAAGAAGCAGAAGTATGATGCTGACGATTGTTCCCTCGCCATCATCTCAGCCCTACGTGCAATCGATTGTGATGTCGACTTTTTGGTCCATCAACCGATGACCATTTCACATCGAGAAATCTGCTTTCCTCAATCTGTCAAGGCTGTTATTGGACTGGGACTTCCTAAGGTCACAGTCAGTGATGTGTGTTTCCTGACAATTTTGGACAATTACGACGCCTTTGTGCGTGGTACATGGCGCTGAGTGTGCATTCCTGTCATTGAATCTCACACCAGACCCAGTATGACGGACATTTTGTGCCTGGTATGCGAGTCTTGATTGTGCTAGCGCTCACCGCGCCTTGAAGAGCATTCAGCATTGTTTGTCCTTTCCTCCATTGTTGGTCTTTACACGCGTGTCTTCATACCAAACATTCTTAAGTACTTTGGAAATCATCTTGTCTGACTGGAACTGTTGGTGGCACGCCTTCAAATAAGGCGCTTCCCTAGTTTTATTAAGTATTCTCCTGTACATCCTTTCACGTGTATCGCTTGGATTTACTTTTTGTTTGTGACTATGCTGTTCAAAAATAAACCATAATGATGGTCGCTCTCTAGGAAATTATGATCACAAGATAGTCTACTCAATTTTGGTCCAGGCAAGTTAGTCTGAGGATGGTGCGCGTTTTACCACTGTATGGATATTAAATAAGCATCGAAAGGAACCGGGAGGAGATGAAAACGAATTCACAAGAGGGAATATACGATAAGTTGAGAAGCCGTTTTCGCAGGAGGAAACAGTTACCTGAAAAACCTCGAAAGAAAAAAGACGGAAGATTGCTATGCTAGGATAATCTATGATTCTCTCACGAACCACGGTCTTCCTTACATGATGAGGTAGTACAGACTATCTTTCCAAAGAAATCGTGATTAGTGCTACAGTTAAGATGCGAATCCTATTTACGAGATCTACGTTATCACGGCCATACACGTGCGTTGATAACCATCTAGTACATATGAGTAAGCAATTAAAGGCAAAGAGAACCACAGAATGCAAAAACTTCCGGATGGATGTTCTTGAAAGTTCGACTGAAAGCATGGTGGAAATAGGTTTCAGTAGCATAGATTGAACAACTCACCAGCACCTAGCGAAGGCGTAGGTTTCGAGTTTAATTTTTTCCTCAATAGTGTATTGTGCTAAGGGGTACTTTTGCAAGCGTAGATATGCATTCGGAAACTAGCTGGGCCCGAGGTGACCAGTTTCGAATTCGAACGACCTCAGTAACGGGGAAATGGTGATGCGTAAGAAGTGACTTTTGACTGAAATAGCATTGGGCGCGCGATGCCACTTTATTGTTTTCCAATCGATGGTTCACGGAATCAATTTGTGTATTAAAATAACACTTGGCGGTGATCGTAGACATTTAGTATTGTGTATTAATTTTACTGCCATTATTATTGATATTAACTGTATTATTAGTGCTACCATTATGATGCACGACATATGATAAAAAAAGACTGACAATCTCACACTGCTCTGCTATGAAATAATGCGTGCAAGAACAAACTAAAGGCAGAAGAATCGTTCACGCAACACTAACAACCTTGAGACGCAAGCAGCCAAAAACCGATCAGTCATCCAAAAACGCAGAAGGTTAATTAGTGACTGATAGTTTATTTCTAGTAGTCAGTTGATCGATCGTGACTTCGCAGTTGAAACGTTCCAAAATAGTAAACCACGCGGAGAAAACAAATATGCACATAGCTGAAGGTAAAGGGTAAAAATGCAACCAAAAATAGGACCCGTATTTGACATCAAAGCAAACTAAACCCAGGATGTAAACCGAATGCAGTATGAGCCTTCCCCACACATACAACAAAATGAACAAGGGAAGCCGTCCAGCAAAAGGGCAAACAGAAAGTGGGCTGTCATCCGTCTACAGATTTGTCTGTCTCGCATCCAAGTGTACTGACTGGCCACCGCAGACAGGATGGTGGTATAAATAGGTTGTGTTAAAGTGAGTTTGGACACCGAATACTCGGATGTAATCTTGGATATAAGAGAGTAGAAGCGAATAGCTCCAAAACTCTCAGTGTGTCCGGTCGATGGCTTATGACTGTCAGGTTAGACAGCCAAGCAGCCAAAACACACACACACAAACACAAAGGACGCCCGGCAAAATAAATGAGAAGAGAAGAAAACAAAGGCGAGTTAGCGAGACGCGAATAAGATGAACAAAACTAAAACACTTCAAAACTGACGCACTTACCAGCGTAATTTCCAATAGGCTAGACAAAAGACAGAAAAAGAAATCAGTCGGGCACAAAAGTGCATTGCTGTTGCGCAACACAACGGCAAAACACGAAGAAAGGAAATGGGAACCTCTGTACGAAGAAATAAAAGTTTCTCACATTTTTTATCCACACCGACACTCGTTGTCGGGGAAACTGATAGATCCAAAGAGCGACATACGTAAATGTCTGAGGACGACAGCTGGATACAGTGAGTAGTTTTCTCAACGGCGAAGTCAGACTATGCCTAGGGCGCTTGGGACCCTCAGAAGATAAGTCTTTCAACTAAACATCCCTGATCCATTGTACTGGGCTCATAGTCCTACTTCTATGCAAACCGGGAGCTGACATTACAGAGATTGGATGCACGAACACACGTGCTACTCAAGTCAAGTGATGAGCCAGTTTACATTCGTGTCGGGAAGATCACGGGATTAGATATCCCTGGAGGTTTGTGAGGAAAGGATTGCATGAAGATGGTTACCGATAAGGATGAAATAGTGCTTCTCAGGTTCCAAGCAAAAGTCGAATGTAACTACAAAACAGAATTCAAATGTGAAACAATCAAGTAATACCGGGATTAGCGAGTAAAGAATCAATGACGAGATCTGACAAAAATGACCGCTACCGTGGGTGCCCTGATTCGGTGTGGGGAGCTGAAACCGTACTAACCATCCAAAATGATCAGTTCAGGATCACCGAAGCAAAACAATTAAAGTGACATCAGACTGTTTTCAATAATCCTTGAATCTCGAGTTCTACGAATTCGGTGCGTAGCCACTTTTAAGATCGGAGCATTCTCGACAACTGTCAAAAGTCTATTCCAGGTAATATAACAAAAATCTCCCAGTGTTCCGCTCTACATTAACCTCTTTTTATTGGTCTTGTCAAACGTTTGTTGTGATCCTGCCAGAAAGAGGGCCATACGGCTGGCAGCAAAAAGGAACATGAATTTGTTCCCACGTCGCCAGCTGGAATAGTTATCCTCTAGAATTGAAGAAGAAATTCATTTTTATACTAGGATGCATTAGTTTCCGCGGTCACGACTCCAAAAGCGTCCACCCTTCTGGTGTAGCTGTTTCAACCGCTCCCACCAGCTATCGTTGTGAACGGCGGTGCAGTATATACACTAAAATGGACAAAATCGTAAGGCCAGATCCGGAGGTAAGGAATATGCTCTGCATGCAAGATATCCACGGCACTCTGGACAAGTTAGGGCCAAACAGGTGTAATGGGCCAGACCAGACAACTTGCTTAATCAAAAGACCACTGTGCAGTCGAGTACAACCAGGCCGGGTTAGTCAATCGTATCTAAAAAAACATGCAAGGATGGTAGACAAGTCACGCAACTTCATTTTCGCGTTCTTCTCTGTGTGCTTCCCAGGTACTCCAGATATTCATACTAATTACTAGTGGGTTACACCACCGTGCGATCAGGTAGAACAATAGTCATTCCGTACGTTTATTGTTAACGCTAAACGTGGTGTGAACGTGGTACGACGACATTTTAACCTAACTATGCAGATGGCGCTGTATGAAGGAAATCACCATCGATTGGATAGAGCATAACTTAGAAAGAGTAAATGAGGACCTGTTTGAGAAACTTGCATCCACTAGATCAATCATTCGTAACAGGGGGATCAGTGGAGGACGACTCATAAAACGACTATCTGAGATTCTGAGTCGGTGAAAAGAGAGGGCAGGTTAACAATTTGCCTAACTTTCTCTAACTTATGTAACATGGTGGGAAAGCCAAGTATTAGGTTGCATGGCACCTAGTCGGACATGTGAATTGTGGGTACATACTACAATGTGCACCAAATAAAAGGCGTTTTCAGTGAACTGCAACTGCTAATAGCGTGGTTCCAAGTTTCAGACATCGATATGCATTCAACAAAAACAAAGACAAGTGAGCTAGCGTTAGAGAATCGTTCGCATTTTTGTAGTCGCGCTAATTCAACCCATTTTCGAATCACATGCAAAACAAAACGACCCAAATGACGCAACACTGACTGGCGTCTTGAAGAAACGTGAACGTTCTGTCTTTATTAAAGCTACTCCTGCGCCATGACTGGTCCTCTGCAGAGCTTATCCGAGCACTCCCCGTCCCGTCTATTTTCTCTTCTCTCACCCGTCTTTTTAAAAGTAACTGCCGCTTTCAGGTGGCACTCCCTTCCACTCATTCTCACGATAATCCATATTGCTGACGCGTTCGACCTTTGCGAAATCATTCAAACCTTCACATCACAAGCATTTAGCTTCTTACGGGTGATTTTTAAGTTTTGAAATCGTTTAGGCTTTACAAGCGACGCCAGATTTTACGGACCCCCGTTTAATTTAAATTGATATAATTAAAAGCTAGTGGAAGGCGTTCTCCCGCTAGGATTCAGCGCTTCATATGAACTCATCGTTCCAGCAAGATGAAGCCACTGCTACTAGGTTACAATACTCAAATCGTGAAGACATGAGGGATAAAACATGACATGACGGGTATCTGATCAGCTTGTTGTAGTGAACGAAAGCAGCCCGGCAAGTGTTCATCGTGTCTAGCGTCCGCCGAACAGAGGTTCAGAGGCCGACAACTCTGTTGGTCAATTAACCGGCACGACATCATGAGCTAGAAATTGCGGAAAACGTCACAAAGGCCAGAAAGTTAGGCGAGACAATCGCGACTGTGATGAATGGGCCCTGGAAATTAGGATTAGGGTATTTGTAAATGATGTTGTGGTTGTTGTTTAACGGCACAGTTGCAAACACACATGATGGTCACTAACCTCGCTTGAATCTGATCGATCGCACTGATCGTGTCCAAGTCGCGTTTGACCTCATTAATGGATTGGGCCAGTTCTTTCATTGCCTCGTGTGCTTGTAACAAACCAGTTCGTTCGGGATGGTCAGCTGGGGTTAGTTTCCGTAGTTGCTGTATTCGAAAAATTAAAAACATCAGCTAGAGATTTTGGTGGGCCCAAAAACTCCAAATGGAAACCCAGGGTTAATTGGTGCAACATTTAAGCCAACAAGGATATCAAACGGCGATCCGACAGAAACTCCAGAGACTGGCCCGCGTCTTTGGCAGCTGTCTGAACGTAAAATGTTGTGCATCGAGTAACAAGGATGAAAAAACGGGTCATAGGATTCATGGTTATCGACCCTAACCGTAACCTAAGTACGTTAGCAATAAAAAAGGACTTAAGGGTCCGTCTGCTCGCTCCTCGAAGCCCAGAAAAAAACTAAACAAGAGTTGGGAATTCACCCCAAGATGAAACCTAGTGAGAAGGAAGTTTTAGTGAGCCCACATTATGCTTAACTGAAATGAGCTCTACATAATTTTGAGTTGTGATATTGTCACATTCAGAGACAGAAAGCTGCAACGAGTTTCACCTCATGTATAGCGTGTCGCGAACAGCGACTTGGCGATTTAGTAAATAAGGACAATTAAACACACAAGAACTCCCACACAGAGAATTTCTCAGTTCAAGCAGAAAGGAGGAGTGGGGGTTTGGTCGTTGATCAGGTGGTTGTTGATCTGTTCACCGCGTTTGATAATCAACTTACACTTGTTGCACACAGCTCAAAGACTCTTGGGAAAGCGGCCAACAGCAAGGTGAGTATCATGTCAGGGTATTAGGCATCAGGACCGCGCTTCTTTGCCACTTTAACTGACCTACTACCCTTGTAAACCATGGTCAGAAAACGGCTGAACGCATAACCACAACGACAATAAACATCGTTCAAGCAGTATGCTTCCTACAGGAACCGATTAGGCACTGTCCCATAGAGTTTGCAAAAATGTGCTAGGGGGAACGCATGAACCCCTGCTAAGAAGGCAGAAAGATCTCACAGTGCTCATTTCGATGGTAACTCGTGTCGTTTTGCAGTGCCATATCATGACCTAACCCCTCGCAAAAGTGAGCTCCCGTTGAACTCACCGGCTCCCTTTGATAGGAAATGTGCACCTCAACCGGAAGTGATGTTTCGAGAAACATGTATGTCGCATACAGTAGCTGATAACGCAAAAGTATTGGTCACTTTGCTATATTATGATGTAGTGGACATGTGTGTAAGCTGACTGCCAAAATCCCTCATGCTACGAGGTTGGAATACCCCCTTTTCCAGTGCGTCCAAACAGAACCTGTAATTTTTTAAGACAATGGATTGGGGAAATGAGCCCATCTCCAGCCGTCTGCTCATTTGCGGCGAGGATTTAATGGGGATCACTGACCAATCGAAACGAAAACGATAACGTGTCGTCACCCAAAAGCGCCCTTATGGTGAAATTGAAATCAAAAAGCAAATCAGTGCCTTAAGCCAAATCCAAAACATTCATAGAAGTAGTTGGTACCCATATAAAAACACCCGGATCAGCGTTTAGGTACGCTTTGAGAGTGTTGATTACTAAGCCGAAGAACGCAGCCTGTTTAGGGCAAACCATCAGCAGCCTCGGAAAGTAAAGTCCGGAATCCAGCTCGTAATCAGACCCGATTGGCGACGGGGAGGTTGGTCTAGAAGAGGGAACAGAAGGTAAGGCACAAATACCTGAATCCAAGTACTGTTGTGCACCGTAAATGATCTTAGAGCAGCGTCAACTCCCTTTTTTCCGAAACCTGCAGACCATCTCCAGATTCCTCACCCCAGTCGCCGCGGTTCCTAGCTAGATCAGATGAACGTACTCATGAGAAAACATCACATTTGAGTGTGATGCAGTAGGAGTGGCCACAAAATATCACTTGGCTTATGTTTGGGAGTGCACCTCTGGCCCTTGTATAGCAAAGTACAGACGATGAAGCATCATGGGATAGGTGTGTTAACTAGGATACGAAGAAACTATGTTCATCAGACCTCTTCCTGCCAACCAACCTAGAACGAGACCTTGCAGGTGTCCTTTGAGCACCTCCCAGCATGGCTCAGCGAGTTCGGGAGTTCAATAGACCATTCCACAGTGATAAGGTCCGGTCTCTTTATTGGTTGTCGGCAACATAGTCAAAATATCAGGTGTACAACGAGCTCGAAACCACACACAGGACGATGTGCTCCTCTTAATCTTTATTTGAAGATGATGTAAATAGAGTAGATATATGGGGACTGGAGCAACAACCAAGGCAGGCATACCCAAAACAGACTTACGAAAAACATGGGCAGTGTGGTATCATGTAAAGAAAAAGGCTCAAGCGGAGGATGAGTGAGGATAACACACAATAAACAATCGTTCAGATGTAACGCCCTTTCGGTGCATAGCTGCCACGTTACCCGAAGGAAGCAAGAGGGCTAAGTTACTGCTAGGTTGCCCAAGCCCAGACAGGAGCAGTCGAACCGTGGACCTTCCAGCCACTAAATTCGCGCCTTAAATACTGAGGTGTCTCGAGCTCAGTGTGACGACACAAAAAACGGTCCACCGAATGCATCACAAGTGAACAAGGCATTAAATATACAGAATTAATCACTAGTACTGAGAATTACGCGGCGCGTGACATCTATCTAACAATGGAAAAGAGTCAACGGTACTCCGAACGCACACTCAAACGCTACACGCATGAGAAAGCAAAATGAATCTAGTCTGTACAAAAATGAATCAAAAAACAAAACGTGCAAATCGAAGCAGACAAACCTCCAGTAGTAAGTGATACTTTAGCACACGTTGTATCGGAACCGTGAGCAGTTCTGTCAAGTGGAATTTGCTGAACTTTTCCGAATTCATCTGACACATCTATGGGAAAACGTTAGAGAATAGACATTTTGATGGATGGATAGAGTGTTGTGCAAAAGTACATTCGGTAAAGATGGAAAAATGACAAAGCGACTCACTGCTTCACTGTAAGCCGCAGATGACAACTGATGATATTGAGCGGTTCTACTCACAAGATGCAGTGTAAATAATCGTTCAGCTGTAGCATGCATAACTGGCATGACATTCGAAGGAAGCAAGAGGACTGAGATACTGCCTTGACGTCCAAGCCTTCACAGGAGTAATCAAGATGTTGACGTGGGGTTGGAAATACGGACCTTGTGGCCAGTAAGTTCGCGCCTTAGCCACTCAGCTACCTCGAACACGACTGACCAGACAGACATTGAAAACGTTTGCTTCCCCTATCTACATAGATTGCAGAATACAATAGAAATCTGGCGAGATGAGCCTGATGTGATCATTCCCGTCGGACGGCGCTTTTCGTGCGCGGTAAACAAAAGACTGGATACCGATGACTGTCGCTTGTGAGTTGACAGCGTAAGGCTGACTTGATTCGAAATTACACTAGAAAGGGTGCTAGCCGGATCAGAGAGGTTCGGCAGGCCTGAAAAACCAAAGGTGGCAGTGACTCTAGTATAGTTCTTATTATACAAAGCTACCCCAAGTGACCATTAAAAAATTCACACATCTAAATTTGAAAGAAAAAAACAATCACAGCTTGACTTCTAAATCCAATTTAAAAAGTATGAATGAGAGGCCCACTGAGGGGGACGAACCTACCTCAATTCTGGTCCGCTTCTCCACATCGTTGCGCATCAATTCGACTACCAATGACTGCGCTCTCTGCACGTGCCCGCAGTACTCACCATAGATGAGCAGACGGTCGCGTACTTGGAGAAATACATCGCTTAAACTGATGACATGCATGTTCTGGTTAGTAGCTAACATGAGATTGCCAAAAAGTTCACGATGAATGTTGTGCAACTCCTGTAGATATTGGGGGGAGAGAAAATCCGCATATGATGAAGCTGAGAAGCCAGACGAGTGTGAATAAAGGGCTTCAAACAGCTAAAAAACGTCAGCCAACCATCTCCACCTAGCAGTGGATAAACGCCACCGTTCACTCTTTTGTGCCTCGTCCGCGAGCCATAGCATCACCGATCTACTGTAAACATTGTAAGAAATCTGAGCAATTCCGCTTACCCGACCTAGCTGGCAACACCAGCAACTAGGGTGAGATTTTCTCACCGGCGCGCTCAGTTTAGCGTGCGTACACGTACTCATACTAGGGAGTAAACAACTACCCGGTGGGTGATCACAGTCGGTACGTTTTGTCCCGATTTAGAGGCCAGAATCCAGGTTCTCATTGGGTCACGTGATTGCCTTGCTACGTTGAGCGTGTCTACATACCGCACATCGATCTACGGGAATTTTTTAAATTTCCAGAAAGGATATTAAAAAAGCCCTCTGAAATCAAAACCGTTTCATCAATGAGGAAGCATTTTTCCTGAGGAGAGCACTTTGCCGTTCCCTGTGTCTGTACGACCCAAAAGCTCTGTCGAACGGTTTCCACGTGCAGCGAGGCCATTGCGTAACAGAAAATGCCATAATCGAACGGGCTGAATTATTTTTTTTAAATTTCCCTTGAGTAGGTGTTCAAACTCAGAGTATGCACTGTATCCGCCACACGGCACAACATCGGCAATTCAGTGTGATTTATTATTTTTCACTGGTAAGGACTCGATTTTGCGACGTTGTGGTAACTTACAAAACCAACCCAAAAAAGATTATGAGAAAAGTATGCGAAAGCGTTTGGGAAATAAGTAGAGAAGGACTAAGATGTGGATTAGCAATTGTCAGATTGCAGTGCTTTACATGGCATTACTTTACGAACACCCACCCACTTAACCCCATGAGTGGGTAATGAATTGTGCTTAGAATAGATTAGATGGCTACATTCGGTCAAAACATTCTAAACATTGCCAAGAAATACCGCACACTTGTTTTCCCTAGCTAGGACCTCAGTAACCGTACCCGTCGTCTGGATTCTGTGTAGAACACGGGCTACTGACAGAATGTTGTCCATCCCGCTGTTTCACTGAAACGAATCTGTTGAAATGTAAGTAATGCATCGTTTTGACGGGCGAAAAACGCTCCCAGTGAGATTGTGATGCAGTCCTCCCCCTCTGTTATAGTTCAGAAAAGCCAAGTCAATTCGAATGTGCCGGGGGTGGTTGTATTATCGAGGAACGAAGGACCTGGAAGAGATGTCGCACGGAGCCACACAGTCGTATTAGAGGGGAGTCGTTACAGTGAGGGTTGTCACGTACACGGAAACCTAGTAAAAATCCAGAAGAGGGTACAGGCGGTCTACGTTCCGATGGGGATCCTGGTTTTTTGGGTTGCTTTTCTCTAGTGCTGTGACAGTATCTCGCTTTCATCCATGGAACTGGCTGAACGGTTGCACACCCAAAGGCACCAAAGCGAATTGGTAGCATAACCTACACTATTGTCATGGAAGAGAGACGTGAATGGAATGGGGACTTGATGACACAGACAGTGATTCACAGAAGACGCTGTCTCCACATTACTACGATTCTCCATATCTCGAGAAAACCATCTACAGGCTCAAAGGATGCGCGGATTTCCGTTTCTTGTGAGAGGGCTAGAGAGGGGGACTTAGCTAAGCCTGATGAATCCCAGTATACCGCGGACCGACAAGTGTCGTTAAATGTGGAAACAATATGCACAGAGGTATTCGTAGCACACGAGCCGAAACACTGAGGAGATTCCAAGAACGGAAACGGAGCAATGCACACAACAAAGTTCAGCAAGCTAGAATGCACGAAGCTCCATAAGAGACCGGCGAATGTGATAGACCGGGTGAAGCATAAAGTCAAACTGAACAATGACATGACTCAGGGATTTTCGCCGACGGAATGCTGAGTTCTGCATAATTTATCACGGTTAAACTAAGTCTATTATATAACACAATTGAAAATAACGAAAATGTGAGCCGATGGATTTCTTTGCCGAAACCAAACAAAAGATGAATCTGGACAACAACAAACGCAATATTTTTCGTTGTATTACTGTATCAAGTGAAACCGAGTAAAACTTAAACCAGTTTATTCTGAACCCCTGAACTCCAGACATTCAACCTGTAGTTTTAGAAGTGCATACTGTATACTGCCACTTCATTCTTCCATCCTTCTACGAGTATAAAAACCACAGGAGAGTTGCATAACGGGTGATGGTCGAGCAGTTAGAAACTGTACGAGGCAGTGTACCTTTAACGATAAACTGCATTGTGAAGGTAAAACGTTAAAGAGATAAAAACCTAAGAGAGTTGCGCAGAAATGGTTGAGCAAAAAGGGGGAGAGCAGGTTAGATATCAAACCGCGTTTCAACCTCAATAGAGCTGATAGTCATCCTCTGCATGTCGCTGACCTGCTAGCCATTCCTAGTTTCCGTTGTACAATATGACACAATTTTGTCCAGATGGGAGGCTACAGTGACAAGACTGCGCAATGGGTGTTATAGTGACCTACTCTTTTTGTGTGCTGAAGAGTAATTGCAATTTTTGATAATTTACCAGTATACGAGAGAACCCCAATTTTCTGGTTGGGCAAGTGAAATTTTGTTATAAGGTTATCACCCATCACATTTGCTTTATAACGTAGCCATGGAAGTGATAACGGGAATCTCGTTTCGAGAAAATGGCGATCATTCCTAGAGTCAATCACCTTGAGGTAGAAAACTTTGACTGTAAGGTTACCCTGTCAGCATGATGCGTATGAGTTGTATGCTACCAAAACTAGAACGATCCACCCGTAAGCGCTATCAGGATTTGACAGCAAAAATAATAAAGCCCGTACGGTACTTACTTTCCTTTTCACTATCTAGCGGCCTTCAGTGTAACAATTCACACCTTAATAAAACCGCGTAGCTTCCCACTGCACACGTCTGTCACGCTGGTTGTTCTTCTAGCTCATGATCAGCCACCCAATGCGACCAAATTGAATTGACCTCTGCAGGTTCGGGATTGAAAAGGAGTGCCACATGGATGCTTGCAGTCGTGATACGCTGAGTATTTTGAGCGACACTGGTTGCAGTTTATAACATCAGTAACAACGAAGACCACTGAAAACTAGTGTGTCTCCAACTCTGTTAGCTCATCTGAACTGTATTCACCCAACAATTAGCTTACTGTTTACAGCATCAGCGTAACCTCTACAAATCCATTCGGGTTAACATTTCCTCCTCCCATGGCATCTCACTTTCGAGTGATGATGATCGTTCAGCTGTAACACCCTTTCGGTGCCTAGCTGCCATGCCGCCAGAAGGAAGCACGAGGGCTGGGATACTACCAGGTTGCTCAACCCTAATCAGGGGAAATCGAGAGGCAGCAGTCGGGTTCGAACCACGGACCATCCGGTCAGTAAATTCGCGCTCTAACCACCGAGCCATCTCACCACTTTCAAGTGAAACCATCAAAATTTCAGGTATACTCGACATAATCTAAACTACAGCCATTGTACCTTCGCGTGAGACTAAGCAACCAAGTATTGTCTTCAGCATATCGTTATAATCAATATCATATTACGAAGTCCACCGACCCTCTCCTATTTTCTATGTTCAAAAAGCTCTAAGTACTTACGTCAATGTACTTGAGGATTTCCTCCAATTCTTCGGGAGACAGCACACCGGTAAGCGGTGACTTATACTTCTACAAAGTCATAGGAATTAGTAGAATTATTAGGGAGCCTACCTCGAGCAACATGCGCAGCAAATCCACGTAGTTCCTTTCTGTATCAACAATCTCTCGAATGCAGCTTCCACGAGCTGTTAGTGACTCACTGTTGATACTCTGAAAGATAATCGATAGTTGACAGGCAAGAGCAAAATTACATGTTGAACAGAGGAACCCTGGTGTACGACGGTATCATAAAGCTTCTCCTTTGTTTCTTCCTCCATTTGAGCGTAGTTGTTCCGAGTTGATTCTGTCAATTTATCTCTGTAATATCGAGGTTAAATTCAAGTGGATTGTAGACCAAAACATACAGCGTAGCTGCATACTCCTCCAAGTTGTTGTAATACTCATGTGTTGTTTGAAGCTCCGAGTTTTCCGGTGGGAAACCACTGAGATAACAGGTCAGTTTTATGAGTGCAGCAACTTACGTGACGCCCGAAAGCTTGGCTCTATCAGACAGAGACAATTTGGAGAGGAGTGCGATGGCCTTGCCAAAATTTTTCGCCTGATATATGTCGTTTGGTTGGACGAGGTAGGATTTTGGAATACCAAATTCCTTTTCGCACAACTGTGTAAACAGCCTGATATTTTGGCAACATAAAAATTGCGAGTTTTGTGGAGTCGGACTGAAGTCCTTCATGGAACGAACATCGAGTTGGTGTTGAGACAAAATATCCAGCACTCGGCATAAAGCCACCCCATCCATCAGAGCTTGCACAAGGTGAATGGCGTTACCTTCAGGACCGAGAGATGGATGGTCATCTGGCAGAATCTGACATCGATTGAGCCATTCGGCACACTGGCGCCAGTCATCTTCATCCTCCATTATGTACCAGTGGCTAGAGCCCAATCTGGAGGAGAAAATACAAGAAATCTATTAAAACTATTCTGGTGGGGTCACGTTGAGCCTGGGGAACAAAATGACCAAGGCTGTAGGACCAGAAACCCTGAGTTCAAAGTAACTACAAGGATAACGTTTTGAGCGGTAACAACGTCCGCGGTGGCACGTTTATATTTCATTTTCCTAAAGCAAAAGACAATGTAAACCTCTGTGAATTACGAAAAACGTGTCATAGAGACAAAAACCACGGGGAATCGTGACAAGCTGGGATGCACCGTAACAGCATTTTCCCCAGGTGTTCAATGTAAAGGTTTCATGGACTACCTTCACGACCTTGTGGATTGATCAGCTCTTCTAAATATTCACGGCCAAAGGATGGGGCCTTTGAGTTTCGTAAACATTCTTCCTGCACTGTATTTCAAAAGGCTTCTTCGCAACTCGTTGAGTTCGTCAGGGTTGTCTCCTCTCTTTCTTGTTCAATTATGTCACCGACGTCATCATGGCATGCACACACCAAGAAGGCATGAATCTAGGTATCGAAATCACGTGTTGGAGATTACTGAACTTGGAAAATAAATCAACAAGTAAAAAATAGACAAATGATAAAAATAGTGAACTTGCATTATTCGGACGTCATTTTGTTGTTTGAAGACTTTCTGTCCGCACAAAGTACCATAGACAGGCTATCAGAGGTGACCCCATGTTTCAGCATGCTCTTTTCGCGTTCAAGGTGTAATGTTTTACAACAGTATTTCCCATTTTCTTGTGCCGCTCCAAAAACTTCAGGATGAAGTACTTTAGTTTGTTGATCAGTTCATTTATTTTGGCAGCTGAATGAGCCATCAATGTGCTATAACAGATGAAGTCAACGCGCGGGCAGCGTTTACCAAGTTTAACCATTTACGGCATCGGAATCGAATTTCGCTGAAGCTAAAGGGCCGTGTACACAAGGTAACTGTGAGCGCACCTGGAAACCCTGCAGGAAACGGCACGCAACCGATCCCCGATGAGCGCCTGCTGTCTCTACCTAAGCGGACTGTCTAGCTAAAGTTCGCCTGTCGTTATTCGCTGGATGAAGTTTGCAAAGGAAGCTGTTTCAATCCCGCCGACGGCACCCTCCACATAACTCTCAGATGTGTTCATTTCAATGTTATTCGAACCAGTAGACGTTTTGCACTCGTCCTCCTTAAGAACGCAGGACTACTTTGCACTAATACCCACTTTTGATTTTCACTTTTTTCTAAGGCTTTCTTACCTCCATAGTTGTATGGCAGTTAAGCACCAATATGTATTACTGGTGTATTGCTGTCAATGACAACTATGATTGACAAGAGGATCGTAATTTCTCTATAATATGTCTTTCACAGGATCAGAGACACAGTTGCCTGGTGCGTAAGCAGAAACCATAAAAAAGCGACTATCAATTCAACCAGTGAGTCCTTATGAAGGTGAAAATACGAAAGCCACATAACTGACTGTTTACAGGTGATCAACCAAGCCAAGAAACCTCCGCTCACGAGCTGAGAGCTACACCAATGCCAGTGCAACCAGCTTCGACAGTTGAAGAATTACCTGAAGTTCGCAGCTGGTAACGTCTAGACAAGGAGGTTGTCGCAGACCCAATTACTGCACTTATATCTTGTTTCCGGAATTCAGAAACGTAGTAAACACCTATCGATCAAGTAGCAGGTCATCACCGTCATCGACGGCATAAAATCAGTGTTCAAATCTGATGCATCGCTGCCGTACAACTATTATTTATTTGAAAGCCTCACTGTGAGGAAAAGAATAAAAATGGATGGGGAAGGGACCTGGTGCTAGTTTACCGCAATCATTCCAAGGTACCTCCAAACACTCACTTAGGCAACCTGGGTAGCAACCGACAACAAAAACGGCATTGATAACTATTATCAGCCATTTCTTCCAATCACGCACGGAGACGTTCACATGGACCCAATCACGGAAGGCGAGTCACACCGACAACACCAACTGTTCTTAATTGATTTCATTTCCCTCTGCCGGATCAAACGCTGACCACCTCTCTGCTGGCGCCACTCTGGGTTTAACTGGGCATGGAAAACAGCTCTCTAAGACAAACGATGGTTCGGCGTGCATAATACATGGCCTAACAATCGCAGGTCCAGGAACACAACCGTTATTGGTTGCTGGAAGCAGTGTCGCTGTCCCAGAGTCTGTCGGAGGGTGAAAATGTGATCGGTGCATCCTCTTGCAGGAGGGAACCCAGCTTGATTTTCACGGGTCTGTCTCACCCTGTGTTGTCAGCCTTCAAAGGACAAAACCTGAGAGGACCTTCGATGCCCCGGTGGCTTTCACACAGCGTCCGCGTATCCTTTTTGAAGATAATAATAATTGTCGACATGTCCCATTCTGTAGGCACTTTCTCTTCACTCCATATCGCACCAATGAGCTTTGTTAGATGTCACCAGGCATTCTCCGCCTTCTTTGAACAGAGCTAGATACAGACCGTCTGGTACTGGTGCCTTCTCACGTTTCAGTACGGATATTTCGTACTTTATTTCTCCCGACGAACGATTAGGGTTTACATTCCATTCGCCCGTATGCAATATATCCGCAGGCTGTGTTGCAAGAGACTAGCTAAACTGTTCTTCGAAGTGTTTGGTCCTACTTTCCAGTCGTTTATGCGAGTAATTTAATAAGCTGCCTTCTTCATTTATCGTTTCACTGACTGTTGCTCTCCTAGGGCCAGTCGGTCGTATTGGTTGATATAGAGAATAGCTGCTTCCAATGGCAAAAGCCTTCTCTATTTGCCGAGCTTCCGACGTCCACCAGACCCTCGGTCTTTCCTTAGGCTCTTCACTATTTGGCTCTTGAAGGACTTGCATGCGCCCTCGTACTCGTTGCCTTCTGATATGGATTTCCTGGTATCAATCATGACTGGCGATCTCGAAAATATCCAGTAGTCATGTGGTCGAATCGGCGAAGTCGGACAGACAGCACTGAACACCTCTAGCATAGTTCCTTTCAAATTTTGCCGCGCTTCATAGATATGCTCACTACCAGTGCAGTATTGGTTTACTGTGGAGAGTTGCTGGCTATCTAAGATTGATACTGTTGAGCTATGGTAGTTCTTCGAAGATGGTGGACTGGCATTCTTCTTGCTGACTTGCGAGGGTTTGAGGGGAAACGAACCATCAGGCGTGCACACACCACGGCGTGATCGGAATCAAGTTGTATGCCCCAGAAGGAACGGCAGTCTTGAATCGTAGCTCTCCACCGGTGGCTGATGACCACGTGATCCAACAGGGTCCACGGTTGATTTGCAGTTGGTGGCCACCAGGTTACGCTATGCGAACGTTTATGCTGAAAGTTCGTACTGGCCAGAAACAGCTCATGAACAGCACACAACTGGAAGAGTCACTCTCCATTGTCTGTGCGACGAACATCGACTACGAATCGACCGCCCAAATATAATTCTAAGGAGCTCAGACGACCGACTTTTGCACACAAATCACCCGCATGTATCACAATGTCAGCGCTTCTTGCTTGACGAATGAGCCCGGATAACACTCGATAGCAAGTATCCTTCTCAGCGTCAGAACTCCAGTCCGTTGGGACATAAGCTGACACTACAAACAGGCACTGCTTTTATGTCGACGGAAGTTGAGCTTGATAAACGGACGGCGCAAAGACGAATGTTCACTGGAATTCAATCTAGCAAAGCGCGTTCAGCTCTGGGGCTGAGTGCAACTCCCATGTCATATATTCCACGA
This sequence comes from Opisthorchis felineus, assembly GCA_004794785.1. NCBI lineage: Eukaryota > Metazoa > Platyhelminthes > Trematoda > Opisthorchiida > Opisthorchiidae > Opisthorchis > Opisthorchis felineus. Next base: position 16,979 of record SJOL01004778.1, on the reverse strand, counting down.
GTCATCGCTTCTGGACACACGGAGGGAGAAACGTGAAAGACTTGAGTTAGTCGTTGGCGCTTTGAGATGTATGGCCACGCTTAGGTCTTGTATGCGTGTTCCGGAGATACAGCATATATCAATTTTAAGGGGGTATAAGGTTTCAGTGAGTATTGCCTGTTTGCCAATTTGACATAGAGTACGGACATTAAAAGCTCCTACGTAGAAAGGACCTCGCAGATCCAGCAAGGTGTTTGTTTATTGTTAATAGGCAGCGGGGTGCATAAGGCCAATCGGTCAGATAAATGACAGTCAAATGACCCAGCAACGCTTGCTTGTGTGGTGGGAAGGGGTTCGGGAGGGAGGAACATCGGTGGACACAGAATTGCGAGGGTAAATGATACTTCCCGGTTGCCCAGGCCGAGGAATGGGTTTAGTTGAGGTGCCCCAACTTAAGCCTTTGACTCAAAAGTCTGACCCGCAAGGCAGTGGGAGGACATAGGGTTTTTTGGACCCTGCCCAGAGCCGATGACTCAATAGTCTGATCTGCTGCAGGGGGTTGGCCTAACCCGAGGGCGCAGCGAGTAGGGCATTACTGTCGCACTCTTGATGCAACTGCGCGCAGCAGGTGACTTTTGAGCAGTACCGGACTCTTGGTTTTAAAAGTATTTCGACCGTACTGAATAATGCGCAGGCGGTCATGGTCAACCGTTGGGCGATCGGAGTGTGGGGTTTTTAAGACCGACCTTTTCTAACCCGTCCCTCCACGGGAGGAAGATAGCATCGCCACATCCATAAATATGGACATGCTGGTCACCTTGGGAAAACACTTCACTGCCTTCACACTCCTAGCACAGAGGACAGTACAACTTAACCTCCAGACCGCCTCGTAGCACGATTCACGGAGTGATACACAGGATCGAGGCTTTTGCCCAAGTTTCCCGGGTCGGTTGTGTTCTTGCCGTTCTGCGGTTGTCGTTCACCTGAAAGGCACAAGCGAAAAAGGGGTGTGGCACTACCCTTTAAGTTCTCAGCGCGGAACAGCACGAGGACTCGCATAGGAAAGTGTCTAATAGTGCTTTAAACTGGGTTCTAGAAGGAGCGTGAACAACTGTCGGGGGAAGGTTATTCCACGCAGCTACTACACGAAATGAGAAAAAATTTTGCCTAATAAAAGTGTGCGCTCT
>SJOL01004777.1:396571-414814 GCA_004794785.1 Opisthorchis felineus | reverse complement strand
AGTTTCACTCGACGTCTGATAGTTCTTCGGGGGGCTAAAGTCTGTTGGCAATCGGCGGTTACATTTCTCCGAGATTCAGACAAAGCCGCCATTCTGTCATTTTTGTTCATGGGAGATGTGGCATCCGGATGGACAAGCTAGTCACGCTGCAGAAGTTTGTGTACATAATCAGGCCCTTATATTCACATACTTCTGGGCGTGTGAGAGTGTATGGTAAACTTCCTAGAAACTTCCCTACGAAAGGTGTTGTCCGGCAGGCATGTCCAATCACTATTTTTTCAACTTCGTCATCAGTGAAATGATGAGGCATTGCTGGATTTCGGTATATAAAAGGGCTGCTGGTAAGAACCCTATCGATCCAGAGTGCATAGACGACGTCGTCTTCAAATTTGTAGTCTAAAACTAGTAACCAGCTCTGTTGGATAAACTTACCATCATCATACCATCTTCCAGCATGCGCGTTACACCTACAAAGTGCAAAGTCATGTTTCAGGACGGCAGTCTCTGAACCCTCTGCAATTCAAAGTGAAGCACTGGAAGTCGTGGAGAAATTTACACCGAAGTAGTTGTATCTTATCTGACGGAAATGTCTGATAAAGTCAGCGCACGAATCCCAGTTTACCTAATCTTGTTTGCTAATTTAAGTAACTTGTGACAGCAAAAAGGCTTCTCACTTGTTCTCAAATGATGCGCGTATTAGACTTAATTATTGGGCTAAATTATTGTATTGTTGTGAGACTTGGCCACCTCTGGCCGAGGTTCTGCGACATCTCCAGGTCCTTAATTACCGGTGTCCCGGAACGAGGCCGGGATCTGTTGGAACCAGCGTGTTTACAATGAGATGATCGGGAAATGGGTCTTTGGTGCAGTGCTCAGTACTTCGCCCAAACAATGCAACCGGCGCTGCAAGCTGAGGTCGCTGGGCCCTGTGTTATGCATGCCTAGACGAGCCCTGTTTTCCGTGCTTAGTTCGGAAAGATTGAAATCGAGAGGTGGACCGAACTTGTCATGCAAGAAGGGAATAAAGGACGTCACGGGAATTTTTGGCGCTGTGACTGCTGTTTGCCTTCCAGGATGGGGTCCACGTGACCCTCCCTGTGCCTGGTTGGAGGTACTGAACAATGCGGCAGCTAATCGATGTCAGTGGCGTTGATGCTGTCACTTTCTATCTGGACTGTATGACTGAATGCTGGAGGTGTAATCACTCCATATATTTGTTTTTGACTAACCATAGTTCCCCTTCCTGCCCCATTTCTCTTTTTTTCCATTACAAGGCCTTACTGAAATAGATCGACATGGTTGTACGGCAACGAGGCGCTAGTGTCCCCATCTGGTGTTGCTGTCAGTGATGATGACAGTGATGATCCCTCAATCTCTAAAAATCTTCAATCAATTTCGATTGCTTCCTTCATATCTAAGGCCTTGGAGTCTGTGGACCAAAATAAAAATTGCTAATCTACATTCAAGTCCGCTAACTGTTTCAATGAACTTGTTTTTGGCTTCCGCATGGGCTACACGGTAGTGGCAGGCTAATGGACCTGGTTTAATTTTATTCTTGTCCCTTCGCATCGCGCCACTTTAGCCCATCAAAAGTACAATGTTACCGCTTTGCAACCGGACCCAATTTATCGCATTTCTTCTCAACGTTTTCTGTCACAGACCCCTTCGTCTTCACATTTCAAACGTCCAATGGTCCATGCAGAAACGAAGAGGCTCATAGTGCGCGTTGTCAGTGATACCGTGATAGTTTCACTGTGTAAGTCCATGGATACGTCTCTGTTTTCATAACTTCTCTCTCCATGGTAGTGCACCTCTGCTACTTCATTATAAGTGCTGCTGCTGGATTTTCCAGACTTCGAATCTTTTGTGACGATGATTCCCTTCGCTATCCATACAAATCGGACACTGTCACTATTGTGGGCTGTGCTTTCTATGCTTACCTTCTGCCGGTCCTTACTGTGAGTACGCGTAGGTGAACATGTTCTGAGTATCATTCTCATATGATTTATAGGTCATCGTACTGGAAGTCCTATTAGCTGTCTATAATCGCTACACGCTCCACCATCGTGTTTGGAAAATGGTACGTTAGACAGTTTTCGCCTCCTGGTTTGAAGGACTAATCTTGCATATTTTTTCACAGATGGCCTTCTTGATGTACAATTTCGTCATCACTTTTCTCATGGCCGCAGGAGTCTGCTTAATGCTTACAAATTTGATCAAGTACACACTCGGGCGACCACGACCGCATTTCTGGGATGTTTGTCAGCCAGACGTGTGCCCAACTCGTACAGGCGTAGCAGCTTCCTATACTTGTCGAGGTACAAACAAGGATGCATTAGATGACCTGTTGTGAGTCTTCCAACATGTTTTCTATCTGATTGCCAATGGTATTAAACCATTTAACTCCTGGTATTTGTTATATCCACCATATTCGTTCTCCCAAGGACTCTTCCACTTCATGGAGTCTTTCGCACCCAACTGTGTGCTCTGTACTCGGTGCTTAGAATCCCGAAAGCCACGGTAAACCGTTTTCGTCATCCCAAATGAGGTCTCCTGAAAGGGATACAGGGCTAACAAACACTCCGCAGATGCATGTACAAACCCTTTGGTATATTCTGGCCGTCGCCTGCAGTACATAACTGCCAGGTTTCAAATCTTCCGTGGAGGGCTTGAGATAGCTCAATGTTTGGGACGCGAAACTATTGGCCAAAAATTCTACGAACCCAACCTCTGCATCCCGATTGCTCCCGTTTAGGCTTGGGCAATCTAACAGTGTCTCAGCGCTCATGTTTCCTTCTGGTGGAATGACAGCAAGGTACCCAAAGGATTTTACAGGTTTTTCATTCCACAGAGGTACTGGCTCCAAACAGTCCATAAACAAGATTGTGTTTTACGCCTCCTCCTGAACAAATGTAGTTTTGTGTATTACGCAATTGCCCGATATTTAGCTGAATTGCTGGTACCAGCTCGTCATTCTCTGGCTGTGTACAAAGCGTGCAAAAATCTATTAAAACCAGCTGGTTTTCTATACTGTTCAACTTAAAATGTCCAGATTTTCAGCACATCGTTCTGGGTGGCTTTTTCTCGCATTTATATTCGATTAGATACGCATAGTTGTTGAAGGTCATGTTCCATGCTGAAGGGATACGAAATGTCAAAATGTACAGCAGCGAAACATCAGTGTTGGACGCTGATGTTATGCCATCGATGATGATGATGAAATGTCAAAAAGGCCAACTCGTTCGTACAACCGTCAACTGTCCATGAACTGTGCTCGAACTGTGCGATGCTCACAGATCCAGATAGGGTTGTGCCAAAGCCACGGTCTCAGTGCTATCCTCCGTGGTTGGCGCAGGCAATTCACGGTATCAGGTGGTATGGCGTTTCGCATTTCACCTCTGTGCTGAATTAACCCCTTTGTTCAAAGCAGGCGGACTGCTTACACTCGATTCCTACACCAGAACACTTGACGACTATCTCTTCTGGTTTTTCTGCGAACAGCTAGTAGGAAAAGATGGTATTTCACTATAGGGTGATGCCTCGTTGGATGCTAGCTAATTTTTAGGCAGATCATTGTTTCTCTCGCGGGCACACGTATACGAGTATGTACCCATTTGTGACCGTGTGGAGCACACTCACAAAGTTCACATTCAGGCTCTTCGGTTTAAGAGTGGGGTTGTTTACGCACGGTAGAACTTCAGGTCGAAACTTTCTCATAATTTATTGAGTAGTGTACAAAAACCACTATCTTCTAATAACAGCTGATAAAAGTCATCCTGGAAGGCGCCGATATCCACTTTCGGTTGAGACTGGTTTTTGAATCCTTTTCATACGTACTCGAAATCGACCATAGATCCCGTAAACACAACTGTCTATTCAAATTTTAGAAGTGAAGGGTGTACTGGGGAAGTCCAAAATGCACGATCCTCCATATTAGTAACGTTTCTGTCTGCTACGATCCAGCTCGACAGAGCACAGCTACTTTCGAATTCGTAGACTTCATCCAGGAACTGACCGTATCGATCGGCCCTAGGTTGTCTACCACATTTTCGCAAAGTTTCCCGTTTCACGGGCAGTCGATTTTTGGCTAGTGATAACAAGCAACTAGGCTATAGGTAGCTCAGCGGTTAAGGCGCGAACTCACTGCCCAGAAGGTCCGTGGATCGAGCCCAACCTCTGAATCTCTACTGCTTCTGTCTAGGCTTGAGCGACGTGGCAGTATCTCAGCCCTCGTGCTACCTTCGGGTGACATGGCAGCTAGGCACAGAAAGGGTGTTGCAGTCGAACGATTATTATTATTATTACTATTATTCAGGTATTATACCCACAGGGCGTCTAAAGGAATTTCCTTACTAATCCACATTCAGTATTCACTTCAAATTAGATGCACAACTCTCATATGTAATCAAGACCTTCCCGTAGTCATTTTTAAAAAATCTTTTTTGGTCTCCAATTTGAATTGGAAATTCATCTAGGTTAACTAAACCGACCCGGTTTTCAACAGCTTAAAAGCCCTCTGGCCACCGGAGACGCGGATGTATCTTGCCTTTTCATAGGTGCTAATCACCATGACTTCACTCAGCGGTGTGGGTTGTGATCAATCTTTGTGGAGCAAAATTGTAGCTTTTCCGGAAACAAGACGTCCTGTAGAAATTCGGCTTGGTGTGCTCACTTCGGAGAGTTTCTTTTGGAATTTATCACTGTGGACAATCTGCCACTTCTGAGGTCAGCCGGTCTGAAGACGTTACCAATGTGGAATCGTTTTACGTTCTTACTTCATAGTTGGGTATTGTGGTATTTTGTTCAACCTTTTATGAGCTGATATCGCAAATGTTTGAAATTTTAACAATCTTTTCTCACCGCAACATTGACTTCGTCCCCTCAAATTACGGAATTCTTTGGTAATTCATTTCGTTTTCAAAAACTTTTGCATTGTGCATTTGACCTGCCATTCTGTTGCACAGTCATTCAACCACTCCGCCGTGATTCTTTACCTAACTGAGCAGTTCTAATCTGTTTGGCATGATTAAGTCGCACTTTAAGAGAACCGAACCTTCTGAGAAAACTTAAATACGTACTCTATCTAAACTTAACTAAGCACTTTCATATGTTAAGGGTTCGGTAACAAATCCTGTTAGACTTTGGTCAATGAGAGTAGAAAGTGAGAAGTTACAGTGACTAGCGCATTTCTAACTGATATATTGGAAATTCTGGCTGGAATTAACATCCCTTAGCTATGTTGTTTTCGAAAATGGCTGCTTTGTAGAAAACGATTGTCCTTTTAGTTATATCACCCATTGTTTTAATGATAAGGATTTCATAAAAACCCAACTTTCCATAGTTTACTTGGTCTACAGGTTCCTCCATCGTTTCGGAAAGCGTCCTCTGGTCGATGTACACTTTAGCTGGTTCAGGTGTATCTTACACATCAACGCTTGAGACTAATCTTACAGCTGCACAAAGGAAGGTCGGCATTTCAACCTAGAGTCTTGCATTGGAGAAGCACATATGACGCCTATAGGTCGCGACCCACCATGCGACAGCGTGAGTTGTCCATCATTTCTGCAGGAGATAAGTATAGCTGATACGGGTAGTGGTTACCACCTCTATTTCTAATCAGTGACTGCTTTGACCTATTAGACATGTCGGTCAGTTTAGGCCGATTCATTTCTAAACGGTGCAACAATTGTGCATCAGCTCAGTTGGTAGATCACTTGCCTAGTAAACGGGAGGTCACGGGTTTGATTCCTGCCCAAGGAATTTGTCTTTTTGTTTGTATTGTGCATACTTGGGTCCCTGTTCAGGATATTGCGGACTCCTGTCTCTCTCACATTAATTTGGAAGTGGAGTTTATCCTAGATATAGCTTTATGTTGACGTAAAGTTTCAGCTTCCTATTATCTTTGGTGATGAAAAAATCACCAAAAACAGTTTTTTATCATGGTTGTGTGGGCTGTACTATTCGGTCATGTGCGGTTGTATACTATTCCCCACCACCACCGTCTAGGCTAGCTACAGAAGGTTTTATTCCTTCTGACCCTGTAAAACTATATAAGTAATTTTTGTGGTGGGTTTTTCCTACCCCTCGCTATCGGATCCAGCCGTAGTTTGTGGATTATCATATGAGAGTGCTTCGCCAACCGTCTAACTACAGGTGCCGTGTGGTACCTTGAAATTGCCTGGTAACACTTAACAGGAGTTGCAGCACACCGCGGTCCCAAAGGGGAATGGAGCTCAATGTGGCCCATTGGACACTGACGTTCAGCGCTCAGTCCACGTGCTTCCTTCGGGTGATGTGGCAGCTAGGCACCAGAAGGGCGTTGCGACTGAACGATTATTACTTATTTTTTCATTTACTGGTCCAGCTGTGCCATCATCGCTTGCTAGATATCCTCGAGAATGGCCAGATCACTGATAGCGGCACCGTTTGCTATCCGGGTGAGCTGTACTCGGCATTTAACGCGGCTTGATTGATTACTCTTCATTTGCGACTAATTTGCCTTCAGCAGTGTTTGAAGCTCACCCTGTTTTGTGTGAACGAGTGAACTTCACTCAACATTGTGTCTGAAATAGTCAGTGTACTGGTGAATTGTCACGTGTGCTGCGACTGAATTTGTTCTATGTTGCAATTTACGTCCCTTGCCCATGTCGTAGATCGATTACTTTCAAGCGCGCATTTGCATTTATGTGAGTTTTCAATGCAGGAACTCATCGTATGGCACCCCCTCTCCATGTGCAATGAACCGACATGTGATTTTTGTGTTTTTGGTGGCCCCACATTTTGCTTCATCGTTTTCGAGAAGTGCATTAAGTCGCCTTGACACCGGATAATTTTGGGTGAATCTCTGGTTAGGGTTGTTATTTGCATGTGGTAAAAAACATGAGAGCGCTTCATGACCAATATGCCTGTGTGTACTATGCTCAGCGTACTTGAGGAAAGTAGTTGATGCATGTTGATTCCAGACAGATGTTGAACACATCCACTTGATTCAGACATGTTTGTATCGCAAAATACCAGACCACATGAGATCCCCTACCTTCACTGGTGCTTATCAAGTGGAGGTTGAGCACGTGATCCCTCTCCCGACTAAGAGTGTCATACCGTCGAATTTACTATGACTGTGTCTGTCATTTACATTTTGGCTGGCATCTGGTTTGATTGCCAATCCACAGACTGGTGATTGCCAGATTTTGAAGCACTGTTTCCCTCAGTGAATTGCTGACATGGATATTTCTCTCGATTCGCTTCGTTCACCTTCGATTAGATAAGGTACACGCATTAGCTAGGTTGATAAGGGAGAAAAGGCTCTTGATCAGATGCGGCGGCTGTAAGGATCACACATTTTTGGACAGGTCAAATCAGTTTGACGGTGGAACCTAATTGGAATTTTATTCGAGTAAGAAACGAGCATTTGTTACGGAGTGTATGTTCACTGGAATAAAACATGCTCGAACTGAGTTGGTCTTGTGAGGTATCACCTAATCCTTTCATTCGTTGTCCTGAATAACTTTTCTGACCTATCGCTTGTTGGTTTTGCAACCTGCTCTATCCTGACCCCGTAAAGTCGACCCATACGGATACCGGTAGCATCTTATCTACCTACCTAACTCTTGCCTTTTTTGAAGTAGCAGTTCCTTCGGAAGGATATACTACCTGGCCACTCATTAATAGCATTCAGCGGCTAGTTAGCCCAAGCCACGCCATACACCAAATTGAATCTGTGCGACGATTGAAAGCTGACTGCTCACCTGTGATTTGCAGACAAGTAGCGTCAACTTGATGGCTACGTGCTAGTCAACATTGAGCATAGTAAAGTGGTTTGTATTGATATGCCGCTTTTGTCATTGCTTTTCTATTGCTATTGGGGGAATTTTTGGTGGCTCAGCTGCAGGAAAACGCGATCGGTACACGAAGATGAAGAAAGAAAGCGTGAAGGTCCTGGCAAGTGGCAATACAAGGCAAGCAAGGAAGTTCTTGGAAGCATGGCACTCAGTCACAGGCTCAATAAGCCGACGTGTAAAGATTCACTCAACCTACGCACCACTAGGAACAAAAGATCGTCAACTTAACGAGAACCAGAGGTCAGACAGGCGGACTAGCCGGTAGATATCGCTACCAGAAGGCTGACAGGACAACGATCACGGGGTGTTTATGGCGGAGGTCAAAGTCAGCGGTCATGTGGAGGTCAACTAATCTGGGAACGGACTAACTGGCCAACCGACAGGATCGATGATCTGAACGGTCGGTCACAATCAAAGGTCAAACCCGACCAACCAGAAGTATCTAAACTCGAAGACAGCATTGCTCAATGCCTTCACACCAAAGCAACGCTAATCTACTAAACAATGGTGGTGTCGTCCCGACTGGCAGCGAAACGTTTGCAACGCGGTTGCCAGGCTCAGTGAACATAACACCAGCTGTTCTATTTTCTTCATCAGGGATAACAGCCCTCAATCCTTCTTGACTCTGATGCTGTTAGAAATACTGAACCGATTATAAGAACCATCATATGGTTAAAAATCACTCAGCTGTAACACCTCTCCGGTGCCCAGGTGCCCCGCCACGCAATCGGAGCACGAGGGTTGACCTACTGCCAGGTTGCCTAAGCCTAGACAGGAGCGGTTGAGATCCCAGGGTCGGGTTCCAACAACGGACCTTCCGGTCAATAGATTCGCCTCTTAACCACTGAGCTATCTCGAACTAACCAATGCGTCTATTTTTATCACTGACTATTGTAGAATGTGTCGAGTGATGTTCATTTCTATCGGTTTCAAGGCGATGGTCACCCGGCGTTATGTGTTGCACGCAGATTAGCCGTTGTCCGAGCGTGAGCAAGAGCAAAGACCGAGCATTTTCAAGATCTCTATGGAAAATGAGGAGCAGAGATCGTCAGCGGTAAATATCCTATTGGCCCAACCACGTGTATACCGCTGCCTTTGTGTTGCCTCAAATCGGTTGATGAATGACTCCAAGCCACAGAGACTTTTCGGACCGGCTGTTGATGTCCCTTGTAAATGGCACTTGCTACATTACTACACGCAAAGTTGAGAACAACTCCCTAAATTAGTTAGTACCCAAAAAGTGATTTTGATGGACCAATAGGCTACTGGCGTGTCGCACAAAAATAAAAAACAAAAAAACTAACACAAAAACAACTCAGTTGTCGAGCTCACACTGGTTGTCCCCTGATAGTTTTGGCTGGGGATGATTTTTACAGGTGGGCCAAGTCAGTTAACGATGCGGACAGCGAACCAATCAGACGAGTGCTTCCTTCAATTTCAGGAAGCCGGTTGGGACTCTTGATTTTCCAGCTTGATGATGCAGTGATAAACGTGGCCTACTTTACCAAAATGCGTTGATTGCTTCATACCATGAAGATTGTCGAATGGTCCACTCATAATCCAAACAGGGTTCCATGAGGGGTTTTGTCCGAATGGTAGTCATTCCTTTGATATGCTGCATGAATTGAGGGTTAAATTTACTCAAAATTTGATCAAAGACACTCCCGAGAGATGTGATCCACTCGTAAGCGATAATTTTTATTGATTTTTTTTGATCGTTCAAAGCATCTGTGCCCAATACCAGTCGGCATTTCCCGGTTAAGTAACATCGCAGAGGAGAGTAGTTTGGATCAGTTTCCATGTACGCATAAACAAAATTGCAGAGGTCGTCCGCCCATGTTGTGTTTGTTGTCTTGGGCAACTGAGGAGTGAACCATTTCAGTGAGTTTGGTGGTTGTTTAAGACTTCAGAATGAATGGTTAAATGCTTTATAGAAGTTCAGTTCGAATTGCGATAGTACTCTTGCTGAGAGGTACGATCATCGTGCCAAGTTGCAGTAAGTCCGGTCAATAGAATGCGTGGGAAACACTGGCTTTCGCTAGTTGAGCGCTTCTTGTAAGAAACACCACTCGAGCGCACCTGAACTGTTGAGAGATATTGTTTAATTCGAGGTTCGGCCCAGAGGGCAGTTAGAACCCAACAGAAGTAAGAAAACTTAAGCGAAGCACACTCATTTGCAAACCAGTTTCGCTTTGTGGGAGACTTACCTGGATAGCTTGTTTATGATGTCGAAGAATTTTCAGCAACCTTATGAGTAGTGTATTACGCCTGAGAAAACCTTGTTTTGTAGCCACCCACGCCAATTTCACGAATTGCCAGAACCAATACCTGAGTCGATTGTCAGGAAAATTATTGACTTATTCAAGGTTGCTTAAGTTTTTCTTCCGTTTGACCTCTTCACCCAGCCGTAGAAAAAGACATTTCTTTACGTGATCCATCTTCCTTTTTGGCACGTGAGTCTTCGTCCCATTATTTCTTGGTTTGAAATGTGCGCCACACCTGACAATGGCTAACAGCGTGTGCACTCGCCATCTTCCTTTTGCTATGTGCTGCTTTTGTAAGCTGCGCAACCTCAGCCTTTTCGATAGAAAATAAGTTGTTTCATGGAGAAACCATTAGCGAAATTGCCTTGTTACAATTTCGTAGAGTGAACATACGAACTGAGCTACTTTCACGCGGAAATTATCAGTTTTCATGTCTGGAACACGATTTTGAGTACGCGACAGCTCTTCTACTGTAGGACCACGTACTGTGTGACTGGGCTACGTCTGTCAGTCTTCCACCGTCGATTGATTCCATCCTGGCTAACCAAACATTGGGCTTTTCATCTGCTGGCACCATGGAATCTTGTCGAAAAACTAGTTTGTTTTGACAGAACCATCTGGCTTGAAAGCACAAAAAATGTTTAGCAGAACCCTTTTCGCTTAAATACCTGTCGCGTTGAGATTAGCCGTTATTGTTTGGCAGAGTACTTTGTAATTGTTAACCCTTAAATGCTTTGCGTTAATGAAAAATGATCACACCAGTATTGCATTATCTATTGAACGCTTAACTTCAGCAGTATCGCGAATCGTTCGCAGGCACTTCCCCGGAAGAAACCTCAATGTCATTCTTAGTGCCAAAACACCGTCAAGCGCTGAACAAAGGTACTGTATGTACTAAATCCCGTCCGAGTAGACAAAGTATTTCGCACTTCCCTACATCTCAGTGTCCAACCCACAAACAACCCAGTATCCCCATTTGTTAATTGGGTGTATGTTGCTCACTTGCCTGGTCACCTGCTCCAGAAAGTGAAACTGGTCCAACAAAGCCGGTAGCAGCTCGTGGTCCCCCCCCCGGGCCACCAAATTCTTATCAGTACCTTAAAACGTGTGTGAGCAGCTTTTGGGCCGTACACCTTGAGGCAACTCCGTTATTGGTTGCCTAATCGACCACTGGTCCGCAGCACTTCAACAGTTCAGTTTAGTTTTTCAGTCTATTCAGCTCACAAACCGTGCACCGAAGTGTACTGTTTCCAGCTGCTACATCTTGGTTCACCGACGATAGGTAGGATAAACGAATGTCAGCCACGCGTTAGTCAGTTCATGGTGCCGACTGTTCAGTATGACAGGAAGTGAAAGGTACGCAGTAAGGCCGATGGCTTCGATGCAAGACCGCCATTGGCTACGTGAAACAGCCATATCTGCCATTGGTGTTTTCTCGTCCCGAAGTCCACATCTGAGGAGGCGATACTTACCAACTCGAGTGAGTTGACCGGTAAGAACTTTCATGCTTCGTTGTTCAACCATGGACTGATCGGCTGTGGATCGAAGAGGCAAACGGTTCTCTGGCATACGAAGTACATGGTTCATTTGAATTACATGCTTGGAACTGAAACTCCCTCAACTTATCAACTTCACCTCACTCACAACCGGGGGTTTCAGAGCCGATGTTGTTGTTGACTATAAGAAGTGAAGCATTATCGATACATTTCACCTCTCAAAGTCGAGTTGATTTTAACAAATCGGCTTCCGGAATCCATACCGATTTGCTGTTTTGTGTATGAAGGGGACCATTCCAGTCCCAAAAGTGGTGTCAGTTCAACAGTTCAGCAGCTAAGGCTTGCAGATCGGAAAACCGTTGAGAATATTAAGTCACTCCCTAGTGAATGTGTGAAAAGGTCAATGTTAGAAGCCGGTTGTTGAGGAAGTCTTTTTTATAGTGTGGTATGTTTTTCTTCGTCCAGCTGTAACACCCTTTCGGTGCCTAGCTGCAATGCCAGCCGAAGGAAGCACGAGGGCTGGGATACTGCCAGGTTGCCCAAGCCTAGATAGGGGAAGTCGAGAGGCAGAGGTTGGATTCGAACCACGGACCTTCCGGTCAGTAAATTCGCGCCCTAACCTGCAGCGACTGTGCAGGCGCATACGAACTTTGAAAATCTGATGGGATATCCACAGGTAACATCAAATCCTCCTGTCATTTTTCCGACCATCTTCGTTTGACATTTTATGAGTGTTTTTTTCGCATCCCTGAATACTAACCTAATGTTATACATGTCTGTCCTTTCGTTAAATCCCCCCTGGGTGATTCACTTGCCTCGATCCTATCCATCTACTTGTCCATATGCTTCTGTTAGGAACCTGACTGTGCCCAGCCGAATGTACTGCAGTCCAGGTAGCATCGATGGTCGTTGGTTTGTTCACTGAGCTGGACAAGTTGATTGCACACGTTTCATCACCAATCGAGGTGACATCATCAGTGCGGAGAAATCACACCGATGATACGTCACAGCCTCTGGGTGCTCAGGCTCCAAGCCCACTCATCCAGTTGATTGTCATTTAACTACCAACTTCGGAGCAGGAAGCTCGAAAGGGAACTGTCTGTTTTGTATGCAGCCATTTCGTAGCCAGAGCTGCTTCAGGGGTGAGGATACTGGTGGTGAAGGAAACCACAGAAATTGTAAAAATTTCGAAATCGGTCTTTGTTAGTAATTTCGAGGTACTTACAACTTCTTACTAAGTCTGTTTCGGCATTAACTCATGTGAATACGGGACAAAACACTCGCGTCTATCTGTCCTCTCAATATTCATTAATAGTTTGTTTAGCGGGGCCAGGTTGTTGAAACCGTTTTGTTGCATCCCGGCCGCGTTTACGAGGTCGAATGTCGTTGAGTTTGTTAAAATCCCAGCCAAATCCTTCCTCTTTCCAGTTGCCGGGCCGCTTTTTGATACTACATCAAATCCTTCGATTTGTTTTCCATGTGACACTTCACCAAGCTCTGCTGAGTTCTCATTGTACAGGGTGGAAACAGTCACACTGAGTGCGCTTTGCATGTGCCAATAGTCGCGAAATTTTTCACTCACTGCCAGTTTATTCGGCTTGCCGGACGTAAACTAGGGGATTATGCTTTCCAATCTGCTGTTTTGAGTTCTACGGTACAGTTTGGTGGCGAATCTTGATATAATTTGCAACCTAATCAGTAATGACGCAGTTGCTGCTAGGTTCATGTGTTTTCTCATGCTTGGTTCTGTTGTTCTTGCCTGAACTATCCAGAATGCATGCCAAATTTTCGTTACTCTCTCCTAATCTCCATACAGCAAGTCCTTCGTCTCAGGACACTCCTCCCTGGCTGCGGTTGGAAGCACTTACGCTGTGGTGCGTTTCTTTTTATCCAGTAAATTGGTTTCTCGGTGTTGTCAAAGCATGCACAGTAACCATGTAAACTGTCGATTTCATTTACTTTGATAATCGAGATGTGAAATGAGAAGCTGTTTTTTCTAAACTTGGGTGTGTCAAAAGACATTCTTCATCCCGGTTTTGTTTGATACACCGCTACTGCTTCATTTTGACTGGTCTGCGTGTTCACAAGAACGTGTCATGCCCCATATGGATGGGTGCTTGGAGTAGTTTTTTGGTGATTTCTCCCCAACCGTAGTCAGCGAACTGTCCGTTTCTCACTTACAGATTCTCTTCAACACATTTTGGGTTCAAACCATACAACAACGATTTCTTTTGCACAGTTCACTCTCGTTCTAACGTTTGCATCCTTTTTCGAAAATGTGAAGCTAAGTGACGAGGTTCAAGCGTAGCCGTACATCAAAACCGTAGATTTTAAATAGCCGAAAATAAATGGGAGCCCTGTTCCGTTCTGTCACATAGCAACAGTTTTACTAACTAGACCTTTCACAGTATTTCGTCAGTATAATTCGTTTCTGTTTGTTTTGGGGAATGCTGTGAACTCATTTCATCGGGTCTGAACAAGTCATCAACGAACTGGGTCCGGAGCATGTGGAGTTGAGTTGTTAGTTCGTATCGGAAAACCTGTGGCTAGATTGATGTCCTTCACGGTGCCGTATTCGTAGGCTTCAAAAAACGTCCCCATCGTTCCTGCAGCTTTTTCATGTTATGGACCCAAATGTGTGTCTGAAATGTATCATTTGACTCCTGTATTGAATTTCTGCTGTGTTCGCACCCCAGGAGTCTTGTTCTCAAGATTAGTTACGAAAAATCAAGAAGGTATATAGTGTTGCCTACCTGAACATCATCAAAAACCTACAATACATGCTCCTACCAGCATGATCTACCAGGTGCCTTCATTTACGCTAGTGAGGATCATCTTCACCCTCTTTCTGTACATGGGGTCTTAGCGACTGATTCCACAGCAGTGGCGCATCGATTCTGGTTTCTCCGGTAGTCGACTTTCAATGCCGACTCATTGTCCAACTGATATGGCTTTGCGCAGACACTGTCAATCTTACGCGATACCAAAATGTAGCGTTGACTGTCGCTTGTAGGTAAGTGTCGTATACTCCGACTATGTCAAACGATGACTCTGAGACATCACTCAGTCCCCTTATCTGCGTTTCCTACTATGTGAACGGGGGTCAAGCCACATGTTCCGGCGATCCTGATCAACCGAGATAGTGAAAGTTGATGGAAGAACCGTCCGCGCAAGCCCATTGCTAATAAAAAAGTGAGAGCGCCATTAGGACGAGAGACAGCCTGATGTACACAAACGTCCGAACAACGACCCCAATGTTGGCGTGATTTTCCTTGGTTTGGCTGTACAACAGTGAACAGCTGAATAGAAACTTCAATAAAAGTCAATTAATACTCGTCACCAACAACAGCTAGTGGACGAGAGTTTGTTGTATGGAGAGTAACTTGGTTTAAGCAAGCCTCGGTTGTCCTTATGTTCACCCCTCAGGCGGTCACCTCCACTGCGATAAAGCGCAACTGTGATCTCCCTGTGTCCAGTAGTGGTACTAGGTCACCCTGGTTCACTGGGGTACATTTATAACGCGTTTGAAAGGTTAGTAAGTGTTTGAAGAACCCACCGTTTCACAACAAATTCCCCAGAATCTGTACTTGTCCGCCGCTTTTCATGAATCGGACAATTTGGTTTATAGCGGAAGATCCATCCGTTTGTAACACCTTAGGGTCATTCGGATCTTCGCACACAGAAACCAACGACCAGTGTTTCAATATCCTTCCATTGCGAACTCCTTAGAGAGTCATTAGACAAGTTTTACTCATTCACGACGGTTGATGACGGTTATCTTAAATGACGAATGATTCTCTCCTATGCACCTTCCTGCGGACTAACTCAAAAAGGGTTGAAATGCCCAGCAGTTTGGCGGTACAACAGCCTCTTGGAAATCGTCCTCTGATCTGGTGCCACCAAAGTTTCGTAAGTCACGCGCCGCTCTCCCTCTTGCCACTGAAGATACTATTTGGCTATAGCATACCTATATTTAAGCCCCGTGAAAGGAATCCATTGAGGGTGAGTGTGAAATCTCGGTATATCAGGTCTGAGCTGAGCATAGGTGAATGGTGATCCGTACCGCTTGCTGTCCCCCCTGCACACACCCGAACCGATGCGAGCTTTGACAGGGTTGAAACAGTCCACTCCAAAAAACCATAAGGGTGATCTCCCAAAGGGTGCGAGTGTGCGAGTGGTAAACGATGTAGTTCGTCGCGATTTTAAATTTTTGTGTTTGTTGGAGGTGGGCAATAATGACAAATAGTTAGGCCGACCTATCCCCTCTTTGCTCGGTCACTGATTGTACCGTTGGTGGGTCAGAAACCTGGCCGGTGCGCGCTGAGGACTTCAAAAAACTTTTAGTATTTGACCATCGATGTCTTCGGAGCATTGCCGGAGTCTGGTAGGATCACCGGATCAGTAATGCTGAAGTACGTCGAATGGTTTTCGGAATAAATAAATCACTCACGATAGATAAGCTGATCACACTCCATAGGTTGCGTTGCCTTGGTCACGTGCTGTGTATCCCAGTTGACTGACTTCTTTGAAGGGCTCTTTTCGCACAACCACGCAAAGGGTGGAAACGAGCCAGGGGAGGACAATGGCTTGGCAGCGAAGTTTGAAAGCCATTACGAGCAAAATCCGTTGGGCTGGTCATTGCTGCCTTCCAAGATGAAGACCCCGTGACGGGACGCATCAGTGATTAGATATTGTCCGACATGACCCAGTCGCGCCCTCAGTGGCGTTCATGCATCCGACTGTTGCCTTCATTGCATAGCTCCCCTCCCAGTCCCCTCAATTAGAGGTTCACTTACACCCCCTGTATTGACGCATCAATTATATTAACTACCGCACCCAATGCGAAGCTATCTACCCTACCTCCTCTTGGCTAGTTGTCATGTCGCTTCATGTTATTAGTTACTTACACTGGTACTTCTCATATCCGCTTACAAAGTGCGACTGAAAACACCTTTCGACCTTGGTGGGTTGGCTTCATTGTTGAAAAATTATCTAGTACCATCCTTAGCACGTGCCATCAAGTTGAAAGTTAATTGGTTTCTTAATGTTCCTCTCACGCAGCTCTACCTTCAGGAACGATTGCATTTGACGATGGCTCCTATGGTGCGACCCTTAATTCAAGTAGTCTATGTCTCATCCGCAGCATACATTGCAATGAGCCGATACGCTGATCATAAACATCATCCATGGGATATCATTGCCGGCGTGTTGCTCGGATCGTTCATTGCATTCGTCTTGGTGAGTCTCTGCGAGTTATTTCCTCTCCTTTCAGCTACAGTTAAGGAAACCACAGTGAAAGTGAGATTCTTGCTCTGTGTGGGCGACGTTTCCGGGGCTGCAGCTATAGGATATATATACATAGGATGTAGGGCAGTGTGGCATCGGAGTTCCGATTTTTATGTTTGAAAGGTCTCTGTTCGTCCAGAGGTGATCCATTCTCTGGGTCATGCGGTTATGCATGACGCCCTGCACGTGCAGGGCGTGTTGAGACCATCTATCTTGCCACCCCGTACGACTTCCTAGGGCTTCATTTCCCAGAAAACGAGCATTCCGGCCAGACAATCACTAGCTCTTTACAGCCATGTGGGTTGTTCGTAGACGGAAAGACTAGTGAATATATCTAGGTGTTTGTGCATAAAGAACTACCATAGTTGCTTAGGCAAATGAGCTTGAGATAGCTCAGTGGTTAAGGCGCGAACCTGCTGACCTGAGGGTTTGTGTTTCAAAGCCGACCTATGCTTCTCGACTGTTCTTGTCTATCCTTCGGCAACCTGGCACTATCTCAGCCCTCGTGCCTCTTACGGATGACAATGAAGAGGTCTTACTGCTGAACGGTTATAACGGTCAGACAACCAACCAAATACCCCTCTCCGATAACATCACGGATTCTTCCTATTGTGGTATCCGAGCAATCGCTAGACCCTCGAGAATTTCGGGAGCTGAATTCACTGATGAGTTAGATAACTAGGTTCTGCCGAACGCAACATTACCACACTGATTAGGATATGTGGAGCCCATTCCAGTCATTCTTTCAATCCAAATGTTCCTGATGAATTGATTGGAAGTTAGCTGATTGTTCCACCGAGGTGCCAAATTCCGCTGGTGTGATAGCACTTTATTTTGAGCGACTATCTTCAGGGTACAATAAAACGTTTGCTCTGAAGAAATGTGTATTTTTTAGGGAAGCCTCACTACCACTACACCGGTTTTGTGAAACTAACCGTTTTCATGTGTTTAAAACAGGTCCAAATTGACATTCGACTGCGTAATAACATTGATGGAAGTTAGGAGACTAGACCAAAAACGTCGAGAATGGTAGTGAGCTGTCTGAGGGCTTTCATGAACTTTGTACGTAGCCGTACCAAGGTTTTGTGAATACCTTATTCAATGTTTCGTCGCCCCTGAAGTAAGTGCTTTGAGGAATCACTACTTTCCTATTCGTGACTGAGACATGCAGCGTGCACTCCCGAGCACTTCTTGTTCTCAATTTCACTGCGGGTGATTAGATTTTGTGTCATATTGCCAGGCCCGAATGAAAGCCTCAGAACATAAGCTATCACGCAACCCATTCTAATGTAATAAACAAAACAGTGTAATCGTTTTTAGGAAGGTAACACAGCCTTTTTCCGTAGCGAATTTGAC
>SJOL01004777.1:372075-390831 GCA_004794785.1 Opisthorchis felineus | reverse complement strand
TGGGAACAAGCCTGGTGTCAATCCAACGGCTGTGTTTGATGCCCTGTTCAGCACAGCAAACAAGAGTTCTGAAATTCTCAGAGGTCATTGCTTTACGCAAAGACAAACCGTACGTGTAAGCAGGAACAGCTTTTTGTTTCGCGGGATTTGCAAACGAACTCGGTCTTGATGGGAGACCCACTGAATCCCAAACAAAGCCTTTGTTTATGATTGTCTTCAGCTGAATACAATGCACAAACGCCGCCTCATGTTTCAGTAGGTAGGACGGAACATATACTACTCATGAGGTTGCTGAACATTCTTCTGAAACATGAAACAGCTTTTGTGCAGCACATTCAATCATAAACGAGAGATTCAGTTAAGATCCGTTAAAACCACCTTAGTTTGCGAATGACTGTATTTCGCGAGTCGCGTATAATCTTTGTTCAAGTAGAACATAAGGTTGACAGAAACTCGGGGACTGCGCCTATCGGATAAGCTCCAGGAAGGGCGAAACTGTTCGTGAGCTTTCGAAGATTTTTCAGCAGCCTTATGTGTAGTGGGTTTCGTCAAGCTCTTCGTTCTTTTGGCACTATTATGGTGAACTGTCGAGCATTGCATCGACGTAATCTCTCGTAATTTCCAAAACATGAGGAGTGCGCGCATCCCAGCCTGATATTATCAAGCAAGCGAAATTCCGTTAGGTAAAGTCCGCTGATATTGCGGGAGTAGTAAGCTAGCATCGTTACCAATACGAACCGGTTTTTGCAGCATTATACTGTCAAGTTGGAATCAATGGCCTTTGGAACTTCCTCTTTTGAAGTAAATGAGTCGTTCGAGGACCCAGAGTGTGTCGTATCTTCGACTCAGAGACTGATATCTTCATAGGGAACTCATTAGTTCAACCGAACTCGTTTCCGTGATGAGGATATATTCTTTTATGGGGTAACTTCTTCGTACTGGGACAGCACCATGCCGAAAGTAACATGAAATGGATTGGTGATTGGTGTGGGGCGGAAAATATCCACCACTCACAAACCAGCTTCTTAAGATTGTAGGCCTGCATGCATCAATAAGTTATTTTTGCCCGATCGTGGTCGGTGAGGTGGCCAGGAATAAGACGGTCCTGATTCACACCTTTAGGGGTTTCTTTCCCAGCATATCGTAGTCCATTCAAAAGCCAGACTGCCACACTTCACTTAATATACTTTCTGATTCCTCTTGCAGTTCCTTCGCTATCTGCCGAAAATGACTGTGATACAATAGACCCCATATGGCCTTCGAGTGCATTCCAACCATTACTTGGCAGTCATGTATATAGTTGGTTCGTTTTTCCTTCTCCATCTAGGTACGATTTGACTTATTGTTTAGCCAACTTTTTCCTTTCATACAAACCCACCTTACCTTTATTGTCAACCCCGCTCTTATCTCTACCTATTCTTCAACTTGTGCCAGTCGCCTTGTCAGCCTTCTGTGAGACCCCGATATTATTCTCCCAATTTTGTGCACATTCCCTTTTTGATTACTGGAAGTTTTGATGATATATTTCCCTCCCGATAATTTATCGATTCACTTCCAGCATCCACAGGCCGAGGGTGGGTTTTTAGCACGTAAAAACGTAAGAAATATAAAGAGCATGGGCACGTTATCGGCTGGATGCTAATAGGAAGCGATTCACAAGAACATACGGAGGGCACTTGTGACGCGAACAAGACATTGGTCCAATTAGGAAACCATCGAGTTCCAGTATATACCAGGTGAAATAACGGCTATGCCTTAATTCAGTTGGTAATTGATCAGCGCAACCCAACAGCGCACTGAAGATGTCTCCTCGAAACGTTTGCAAATCAATTGCCAAGCTCGGCGAACAGATCAACAGCCACCTGATCAATTACCAACTAACGCACCCGAGCTACCAATATTCCAACAAATTACCATGCCTTAAGTCAGTTGTCTGTCTGATCCTACCAAGCCGGCGTTTTCATCAGCATTACCAAGGCTATGCAGAGTTTACGAAACACCTAGTATCAATAAAAAACGTGTACAGCGCGTCGTATAAAAAGTGTATGTGGAGGCTAAATTCGGGCCTCATCTGGCGGTCGGTATTCAGCTGATACTCGAGCGTGGTTGGTTGTTGGGTCCATGTTTTCGACCAATCACCACTCGCCTTGACGATGGACCGGCCAGAGGCCCGTTTTCCGGCAGATCACGTGCGAGTTAATTTTGCTGGTTGTTGCAGCGCCTAATTCAGATCAATAAGACAGTTTTGGCGAAGGATTTCGCCCAACACCCGGTTAGTCAGGTGGAAATTTGCACTCTAAATGAGTTGCTGGTTTGGTTTTGGACAAAACAAAGTACAGAATGTGTCGGCCATCTGACAAGAATCTCGTGGCGAAATCATATTGAGCAGCAAAATGGGTTGGAGAATACGGCCGAAAACAGTTCAACCAGTGACGGCTCCAAGATTCATGACGGAGATAGGGAGAGTTTGCACTTAATCCTGCAACGTTCAGAAAGCCCGGTTGTTTCATTTGGTAGGCCAACTGAGATTACTGAATCAGGAATTTTTTGCAGTTCAGGCCAGGGAACGTTACGGATCATGGGTGGAACGACTGATCCAACCTTGTTTACACTTACGTTGTATGATAGACCAAACTCACTTAGATGTTGTACCACATAGGCCAGCTAAAAAGTCACCTCAATCCGGTTCGCCAGTCCACGTGAGCGTTTGAGTTACAGACAACATCGGCATATTTACACCGGTAAAGGGGATCACTTCATTAAGTTCAGGCTAGGGGCGAACAGAGGAAGAAAATTTCAAAGTTAGTTAATCGTAATGGGAGCTTCGGATTCGTTTAGCCAGGTAGTTGGGAACAGGTTACTAATGGGATATAGTAAATTCAGCTTTTGGTGGTTATTTCGTCCTGTCAGTATGGCTGATCTATGCTGTTTCATCTTTATTGTTATTCGTCAACAGCGCCCATCTCACTAACCGCGCTATATCCTGTCTAAGTACAAGTTAATCAGCCGCTCGTGTTCAAGCAAGGTTCTAAGAGAATAACAAATTCAGCTATTTCGTGAAGTCTAATTTAGGGGTGCACAAAATAAGTGCACTAATGTCATCCTGCCAAAATTTTCTTACTTGGCCTCTAAAATTTCTAAAAGGAGTTTGTTGCACAAGTCTTTGGAGATGTTATGGTGATTGTTTCCTATTAGCTCTGCCCCAAATGGTAATCAGTGGTGACCTAAATTATCGCCCGTTTTATGTGCAGCCGGGTATCCCCACTTTTTATGGGGTTCCCATTGCGAGTTTAGCCGATTTTTTTAGACGCGCTCGTTTTTTGTCCACGCTCGAGATAGCTCAATGGTTAAGGTCTGTGGTTCGAACCCAACCTAGGCATCTCGACTGCTCCAGTCTAGGCTTGAGCGACGTGGCAGTATCTCGGCCCTCATGCTTCCTTCGGATGACATAACAGCTAGGCAGCGAAAGGCTGTCAGCCCGTGGCACGGCGCTAACAGGCCCCTTAAAGGCTGGGTAACAAACAGAACAGTGGCACTGCTTGAATCTCGGAGAAATGTCCCCGCCGGTCCCGAACATAACTTGTCCCGACGAAAGTGAGCGTGCGCACCGAGCGTGATGCCTGGTGCACATGGAAGGCTAAGGAAATGAAAGAAAGCCGTGAAAACCTGAGGAGTATTTTGGTTGATCCTGCGACCGGAAACCGTCATTGAGCGAAACCACCAAGGATCAAAGTGAGGGGACCATTCTGAATAAAGAAGAACGTTTCAACCGTTGGGCCGAATAATTAGAACAGCGATCCTTGTGGCCACCCGCTGCCACTCATTTGGATTTTACGGCTGAAGTAGGATCCTGGACAGTGAACCTGAAACCCCCTACGGCCTCGGAGGTGTATGACTGCATATGTTCTCTCAAGCGTCACTGAGCTCCTGGTGCGGATGGCCTACCACCCGCATTGTTCAAAGATGGGGGGTGAAGTTCTCAGTCAGCGTTCGTCTGATCTGTTGGCTTGCATTTAGGAAAAGTAGAATGTCCCAGACAGCTGGAGAGAATCGCTGATTGTGCCCATTTCCAACAATGGGGCTCTTTGTGAATGTGGTAATCACAAGGGGATCAGCATAACCCTAATCTTAGCGAGGCCGTTGGCGTCACTTATTCGTGTTTTGTGAAACACTGGCTCAAGAGCAGCAAGCGGGATTCCGGCCTGGTATGGGTTGCGTTGACCAAATCTTCACACTCCGCCAGGCGCTAGAATAACGATGTACGTACAAACGACCCACAGTTTTAGTACGCTTGGAATTTTAAGGTGCATTCGGATTGATCGACAAGTATATTCTGCTTGACACGGGCCTTCCATCAAGGAAGGCCCCAAAAATTTATGAGCATAATAAATTCCTTTTATCCTCAGACCTCCGGCGGTTTGAGGGTATACGGAGAGCTCTTCCAAAGCTTCCGTACACAAGGTGGTGTCCGTCAGAGGTGCCCACTGTCTCTATTCCTATTTAATTTCATAATAAACGAGATAATGAAACGATCGCTGGAATGTCTTCAAAACCCTGGTTTTCAGATAGCTGTTGACGAATATCTTGTCGATTTGAAATATACAGTCGACATTGCCCTCGGCTGTAGATGAGATAGATGGATTGCTTTTTTTGGCATGCTCTTTGCACCCACAAAGTTTAAGGTGGTGTTCCGGGACATGCAGACAGTGAAAACACCACCTACAATACATGGAGGCACTCGAAGTTGTGGAGCGTTTACATGTCGCGGAGGTTGTATGTTACGATTGTAGTGTGACAGCTGAGGCCAGTGCACGAATCTTCAAGGCTGAATTCGCGTTTGGTAACATGAGATACCTATGGCGTCAAATCAGTATATCCCTGAATCTCAAGGGACGTGTGTGTCAGGCTACAGTACGGGCTGTTTTGGTGTATGCCTATGAGACTTGGCCCATTCGGGCAGCAGAGCCGAGACGTATTCCGATACCTCGGAATGACTGTGGTAGGCTAGCATTATTTCCATTATCCGTCAGCTTTCGTTCACAATAGGGCTTTTAAATAAATCATGGTCGTTCGACACCGAAACATCAGTTTTGAGCGCTAATGTTATGCTGTCGATGATGATGATGATGATGTTATAACTGAACGACGGATTGTCCGAGGTATTGGGATGAAATAATTGCCTGGTGTGATCCCGAACAAATCAGCTGATGTTTAATTTTAGTAGCGCAGACGACTTCTAGATGATACTGTGATGCAGCTGCTGTTCGGTGCTAACTTCTGGAAGCTAATAGTTAGCTTTGTTGCGAGGGGGCTGATGGAATTAGCGACAAACACGGTGAGTAATCTATACAACCGAATACATTAACAAAAGCAGTGGAAGCCACTTTTCTGCTGTCTGATACGTGAGCTGTCGAGAAATGATCCTAGTTGCACATACTGATATTACTGTGTGCAATTCAAGGTCACATTTTCTGTGCTTCAGGGCTATTGAGTTTGAAACGCCAAACTCTCTTCACGAGCTAGAAAATTGAAGTAAACTACTCAGAAAGGCAAGCATTCTTGAAGTAACTGGGCGTTTCTCTAGTCGTCGCTCGACTAGCTATGCAACACTAAATCAAATGGCACTGAATGCTTAGTTGGGAAGCTAGTCACGCTACTTCTCTCCAGCTGTAAGCTAAAGGTACTACTGATCAGCCACACTTTGATAAATAGCAGTGTTCGAACTCTTATCTGGAAAGGTGCCCTGGAGCCTCGCTATATACTCGGCTGCTCGGTGGCCACTGTCTACTATTTGAGAGTGAGTCAACTCTGCTTATTTCCCGACTGGCAGTAGCCCTAGGATACCGATGGGATGCGAAGTTGATTTTGGATGTTGCTAGTGTGAGGAGATTTGGAAATTTTCCCAATAGTGGTTTCGTTTCGTAAGTGAAGCCAACTTGTACTGAAAAGTCGAGAAGCACCGTGCAGCTGTTTTCATTCTTGATGGGAATCATCAGCAGTATGCATCATTGGAAAATTGGCAGAGTTTCGAACCTGCCACCCCACCCCCTTGGATAGTATTGTGAACACTTAGCCGTTCGGTCATGAGCGCCTGTTCAGCAATTTGACTAACTCGCAGTTAAGCAGGTTATAGTGCCGCTGATCCTTCATCCATGGAATCCACATCACGTGGTCACGTGTTGGCGGGATCCTTGAGTGATGACTTCTCAGATGGAAGCTTAATTTCTCGTTTGGATCTATTATTCCCCTGAGCTGGTAGTATGAAGACATTTGGAACTTTCTTCGATGGAAAATTCGTCCTGATTGATTGTGTTGATAAGCCCAAAGTGAACTGGTGACTCTGGATAGAGAGTGGGGGTTCCGTGAATAGCTTCTCGAACGGATTGGGAATTTTCGGTGTCGGACGAAAATGCCCAACCTTTTTGTACCGCCGATACACTTGCATCTAGTTCCAGTAGACAGCTAAGCAGCACCGAGAATGTAGCAACTCCAGCATCCAATGGTCCTGTCCTTTCATGCAGCGGGACCCACAATCACGGAGCACTGCTTGGGGGACTGGCCGGTGTATGTGGACATTTTCATCGTGCGATTTTTAATCGAAAGCAAATCATTGCCCCCCGTAAATTATGGTGGTTGACTTCTTCAGAGGTTTTTTATCGTAAAGAGGCACATTTAAACCGAATATGAGGACGTTTTATCGTTTTTGTACCTCAGTTGCACTGGATAAGGATATGACCCGGCACATGATGAGAAAATTTTCATCTTTGCCGTGATCGTCGCCTAATTTTCAGACCCACAATCCTAGAAGTAGGCGAAAGTACGCCGAACTCTATAGAAGTAGCGCATCGCTGATGTGGTACACAAATCAAGAAATGGGTAGATATTTATCAACAAAAAACTCAGAGCACGAAAGCACCAAGAGTAGCTACTCTTCGTTCAGCCACAGGATTGAAAGAA
Source organism: Opisthorchis felineus (assembly GCA_004794785.1). Classification (NCBI taxonomy): domain Eukaryota; kingdom Metazoa; phylum Platyhelminthes; class Trematoda; order Opisthorchiida; family Opisthorchiidae; genus Opisthorchis; species Opisthorchis felineus. The sequence continues at coordinate 383,874 of SJOL01004777.1, read as the reverse complement.
CACGTACTGAGAAAATCGGCAGGCTGATAATGACAGGCCTGCAAAATAAGTGTGCGATCCACTTGAGTGTCAATTTAACATCACTTTTGTTTGTGATTGAGTGTTCGACTCCGCATGTTACGATTAATTTGTGGAAATTCGAGGACTGCGCCTGTCCGCTCAGCTTTCAGGAGGTTCGGGTTCTCGAACCCGAGTTCAATCCCAACGGTGGCCTTCAGGCGGAGTTCCGGCCTCCATCGCGATGATCCGTAAACATGCTCTCACAGAACTGAAGACGTTGAAAGATCTGTCAGTCACCATCCACCTTTGTACGTAGTGGTAAATCAAATGGAATTCCGTTTTCGAGGTAGTGGCCCAGTTGTTATGGTACATTGACAACTTGATCCCATTCTCAGCGAGTTACTTTTGCGCGTGATAGCGCTTCCCACAGCTAAAGTCCTGCGCAAAGGGCAGCTGAGTATATAGGAGAAAAATATAGGTTGGATAAGATTACCTAAGGGTACACATTCCCAACCTAGTTATATCTCGGTATCATCAAGCTGGATGTGCATGGACACAGTGGATATACATTGTTGTCTTCAGTAGGGAGAACGGTGTGTGCGTGCGACCTTTCAAGGTCAGCCGTGACTTCTTTGGCTATCCTGGTCTCAAGGGCTTTGAATATCACTAGTTCTGGATGAAACAGAATTTCGGCATTTTCCGAACCCATTAGTACAGCATCAACCAAAATATGTTCCGTCTGATCACCGCTCTTTTACATTACCCTGGAGAAGACGATACTTGCGTTTAAGACCAACCGGGTTCACGGACAGGGTGGTTAGTAGGATCAGCTCCTGAGCATACTACGAATTATACTGAATCCCATTCAGTTTGAACGGAACTAATTATCCTGTTTTCTCCGTATTTGTCGGCGGGTTCTGACACCAAGCCTTACGAGGTTCTTTAAAATAGGGAAGAACCGACAGCATTAACTGAAAATCGGGCGATACGGACTCTCTCCAATAAACATAGGCGACCGTCCTGTCAGTGTAGACAACAGGAAGCAAAATAGTGTGATCCATAAGTGAAAATGGGTATCAGGCTAATTGTTTTTACTTTCCACTCACTTGGAATATATGGCTTAAGTTGATCTGCTAGTCTGAATCAGAATGACCGACTGTATTTTGACTGACCTAGAATGCCTATTTGGAAAGCCTCAGAAGGTTTTTTTTTTGTATTACACTTAGCAGTAAGCCGAATAAGAAAAAGAGGCTGCTTTTCGAAAGGAACACCAACAGAGCGACAAGAAAGCACAAACTTCGGCGTTCCGTTTGCAGTGACCGAGTCCATATGGTGGGGTTGAAGTATTACGGCGCCTTACAAGCAGCGTGGATTAAAACCTGATTGTATCACTTCCAGTTGCACGCATCCAGTAACGCATGTAAATTTGCCACACAATACGAGTGTCGGCCTGTTGGCTACTCATGCATGCAGCCGAGAGGAAAACTCACAACTCACTGTACAAACAACATATTAGTGTTGAACTTAGGAATCTGAAATTTCACGCCATCATACGCTCCATGAAAAAAACTGTAAGACCACCCATATTTTCGCATACCACTGTTCCTAGTGGGTAAACTGAATTGTGTTTCGGTCAAAAATTAACAGATCTCCTCAGAACCGAAAACCAGAGATGAAACACTACACGGTGAAAAACGGGAGCATCAATTTGAAATAAGCTCAGCCGTGGAGGATGTTAGGTTGGGAGAGATTACAATATTTTTTTTCGATTTTTTTCCCCGCTGGACCTTTGTAGATAAATGCGCTATACATATGCGGCCCACGTGCCTGTGGATAACATTCTGATTGGGCTCATTACCTCTGGTCTCAAGGCAACCACAAAATCGTTCTTTCTGCTGACAGACGTATATAGCCTTCTATACCCAGTACGTTGGAATACTTTTCTGGGGATCTCACTAGATTAGAGAATAGGACTACAACTGGATCAAAAGCACACGAGGACGAGGCGGGACAAAGGTCAGCGTTCAGTGCTGTGGCGTGAACAATCGTGCGGTTTTGTTCAGATATCCCACCATCGTGTTTACCTGTCACCATGGGAAGCAGCACTAAGTATGCCAGCGTCCAAAATATCTATTTACAGTCCAAGCCAGTGACTTGATAGTTATAAGGTCTCCCATGTGAATCCATGATCATTCAGATGAAACGTTTTCACTATTCACCAGTTGTTAGATGATTGCCCAAATTAGTCAACAGCTGACTGGGCCATTAATCCGACTTATGCCTGGTGTTCGGCAGGCGCGTGGTGCCTAGCTGGTATGAAACTTTCATCAGAGTCAGCTGTCCGATTCTTGTGTGGCTACCTGATTCTTCGAGATCCGATCACGTCATCAGCTTGAGCATTCGGTTGAATTTCAGACCCGTAACTTAGCATCTATCAGGTCCTCCACGAGAATAGATTATCCAATGAAATGAAGATTTCTGATCATTCACCACTGGTCACTGTGTGACCTTCAGTAGCTTGATTGAAGCAACCATGTTAGTGCGGAAAAGCGCTAATCTGCAGCTGAAGAGACATTCAACGCATATGAAATTCGTTCCACTGATTATCTAAGTCAGCTATACTAATTTCAACACTATCCACCCAATGATTCCAGTTTATTGTCAGAATGACTGATAGTGCTCAGATGCATTATACATCTTCCATGTGTAATCATACTTTGTAATATTGCGTCACACTTGGAAATTGAGTTTGAAGGCTCTGTTTTAAGCAAGTCCCAAGCAATATGGTGCTATCATTCAAAATGCACTTAAAACTGCCTTTCATGCGTATTTTAAACTACCGATTTTCGCCCCTTTTTTAAGACCACTCCTTAACTGTGTTTAAGTGATTTCTAACTTTATAAACAACCATCCTGTTTTCGTTTGTTCCCTGCCCTGGAAGTTCGCCGTTCCGTGTAACCTACCATTGTTTTAGACTCTGTTCTGTGTTCTGGTGAAGGTCATGGGTGTAAAACTGTCCCTGGTACTCATTGGAATACTTAGAACATGCAGATCGGCTGTTCAGCGTCACGTTCTATTAAATGGTTCGGTTCACACCAAGAAATCACTCCGGTTGGCATTCGTCGTGCGCGCGCGCAGGTATAGTTGTTGGCCTGCAGCGCTGCAGAAAATTATCAACAAGGTGACACAGAAAGAATCTGGGTTGAAGTATGAACGGTTGAAGTGGTTGGTCATCGTTTGCATCAGCATCCCGCCGATTAGGTTGATGCTGCTCATTCATCAGAATGACCTTAAGCACCCGGGAGTATCGATCTTTTTGCCTACCAAACAGGCACACTGAATCGTCCATTCATTCATGTTTTGTCCGTGCACGATTTTCATCGTCACTGGCAAATGATCGCTCACCTACATCGGACATGACAGTAAACCTGAGAAACCTTGCCTCACCAACCCAACCACTATCTCCACGAGTTAAATTGTTTGCTTACCGGTGCAGTCAACTCAGCACTAGTGTGTATACACTCTCCAGTGGAAAAATCTGTCTACTGGATTCGGGCAGTCCGCGAACAGACCAGCCCGGTTACATGTTTGACAGACGTCTAGGAGCGCACCGTGGTTGTGCAAAGAGAACTACCAGGGTTGCGTCTTTACCACATCTTCATTCTGTCTAAGTTGTGTTTTGAGGTAAGTACGGAAAAGTTCGATACCAGAAAATTCTCCCCAAGCGCCTGGAGAGGATTGGAATTGACATGAAATTATAATTATAAGTATAATAAGCAGTCTCAAAAATGTGAATCAATCCACGCGAATTGGACCTAATCACAAATTATCGCCTGGTTCGTGTGAAGTTGCTTTGGTCGATGACTGCTGCGGTAGACTTTGATTCATTTCTTCAGACGCATTGGTAGCTTGTGAGTCTCGTTCATAGTGCATCATACCGTCAGGTCTCAGTAAGTTGACTTTCTTCCACATATCTGGTATAGGACGGAGGTATTTTTGAAAGTCAGCCGACCACTCAGGACTTATGGCTCGGATTTCTGTTTTCAGTAAACACAAGTTTTGCAATAAAACACTTGACTCATGCATTTTTGGTACCCAGGATCACCAACAGTGATCGCTGCTTGCTTGCACACTTCTCAGTCGTTTGACGAATAGTGTGAGCGGTCGGGATGGTTGACGTGCATTTCAGTACTTCTGTTTCATCTTGAAACTGTCTTAGTGGAACTGCAGAAAACTAACGAAGGCGCCAAACTAGGGAAGGTCATGTCTTTTTGAGTTCCTAGAAAAGGGTGCTCATACACAGAGAACACAATTATCAACAAATTCAGTCGCCCGTCTTCATCTCCTCATACGTACCGGTTTTTGATTTCACGTATGCTTCCACTAATAGGTATCGGGACCCGCCCAAACATGAGAAAGGCAGAAAAAGGTTCAAGTGAGTAAGTAAGTTACATGTTTCAGTAATCTCACTCATCTCTAAGGATGGCTTTCTTACACAACATTTCCTCTCCAATCTTCATAACTCCAGAGCACTTTTGACATGATTGGAGCATTGCACCGTATTTGGATGAAACAACGGATCATGTTGCCAAATATGCCAGTTTTGCCGTGAATCCTGACCGGGAAACAGCTAATGGTGAAGCTCCATAACCCTTATTCAGATGGTGAAACTGAGGAAGCTCATATTCGTCATTTTGTCCACTAGCTGCATTCAAAAACCCATCTACGTCTGCGTTGCCCTACTCTCAAACGCACATTGATCATTGTTGCAAGGGCAGAGTTTTCGACACTGTGTGTTACGGAATAATGAATCAGCGTGCCCAGTAGTCAACTTGGGGCCGGCTTGTTCGTCAATTTTGTAAAACAGCACTCGAGAATCAACATGTGGAACCGGGTTAGAAATACAGTTAGCAATACAGTGTGCTAGATCGCACACTCTGCTACTCGGCAAGGTACTGCTGCCCAATTTACTGGGCCGTAGGGTGGTTGTCCACTCCGAGCCTCCTATTCGAGATGCCCACTTTTCGCTCATCAAACAAACATAAACGTAAACATATAAACGAAAACAAAAACAAAAACATAAACACACACATAGACATAAACATAAACATAAACATATAAACATATAAACATAAACGTAAACATATAAAAAATAATGTACTCGGTTATATACTCCCATGCGTTTGCTGTGCATAAAATTTACTAACTGAACTACGGCATTAACTTGACTCAAAAGTCTTACCCTTCATCTCACTTTCTCACTTTGGCTTCTCACTACGACTCAAATCTCCAAACCCGATAAATTCGCCCATCTGCGATTTCCAAACTATGTTTCCGCTTCAGCAGGCTTACACAAATCCTTCCCTATCTGTTTCAGGGACACCTCCCTTGGATTATCTTGTCTCTGAAATTTCATTTAGTTTGGCATTAATGTAATCTCGTCATATGAATCGAAGAGTTATGATACGTTCACCGGTCAGTTAAAGACGATAATGTGTGTTGGTCGTAGTGATAGATGCACCCCTGGCACTCAACGTGACCTGACTAGGCTGCAACACATAGCAGTTGCTCGTCTATGACCGACAAAGGTAAAAGAGAGTCCAACTACCAAAGATTCCAGCACGAAGACAGACTTCTTGATGAAAGCAGCCCTCCACACTTCCAACTTCCTCCAGATGGGAACACCAGCGACTTTCGCTCAAAGTTTCGCCTCCGCTTCCTACCATCCCACTTCTAATTTTGTACCGGTTCATCCAATCCTTCAAATTCAACTGCTTTTGTCAAGTGTTACTACGGGCGAGAGGTGTAGGCCCCCAACCATGTGAACCAGCTACACACCTGACTCACTCCCAATGGTTTCAACCTCTTTTCTGTGCTCTTATCCACTGTTTTCCGATCAGGTGGAAAAACTTTGTGTTCTACTTCGAGTCCAACAGCTACTGGCCCACCTAGAGTATCCACATTTTATCAAAAAGTCTTGCATTGACTTTGGCGAGACAACTCCTCCTCCGTCTTGGACACAAAGACTTCTTGAGTGGCCGATGTTATTGGACCATACACCACACTTCTACGACTGATATGGTGCTTTGTGTGACACGTGTTAATTGATCTTTGCTGAACTGTTTTGATGAAACGAATGTGATTACCCTAGATGTATTGGGGGTCTGACTGGGTTTGGAATGCGGTCCTATTTACTAATATTTCCATATACAAGTTGATCGTTTGGATTGAAAGCTCTGTGTGCAGCTGCTCCATGCAAGTAAGAATGGACGGTGGTTTTTCAGGACTGGAATACCAGGGCTTCAGGTCCCTCAGGATCGGCATTACCCTGTACGCTATTCATTCCCAATTTGAAAGGTCCGTTATTGTCCCTTCGTAATAGGGACAATCCCTAGGCTCAGCCCTCGGTCTCATTCCTCCAAGCTAGTGTTTATATGGAAAAAAAACCGCCAAGGGTATACAAAGCATAATAAACCCCCAAATTATCAAAAACGCATTTAGAGAGTACCGCAACGACAACATTGTGGAAATCCCGAAGCCTTTTGCACTCAGTACTGGCAACTGCATTCAGCGGATACTCAAGCATGATTGGCCTTTAGGTCAACATTTTAACAAATCAAATTTCGGCTGGACCACCGGCAGCCCGGTCTTCTGACCAATCACGTGCGGGCGGGGCCTATTGGCTGTACCAGCGCCTAAGTGCCACCGGTGCATTATTCTGTCTAACTTTCTAATTATCTATACCTTTACGAACGACTCCTGTCCGCTTTGTTGTTCACCCTCCGCCTGTGGCTTTCCGCCTAACTCCCATCATGCAACGTTTGAGCACGAACTATTACTACCTTCGCCGTCATCCTCGACGGTACTTTGTCACGTACAGAACCATTTCATCCTTCGAATTTCCTCCGTATGCACATCTACTTCTCTCGTTTTGCTTCCATTCAAACCCATTCACAAAATCAAATAACGCCTCCCATTCGTAGACCACAAAATTTCTCTGCCTATCCTGTTCTGACAGCTTATCCTAGTCTTCACACGTCAAAGTCCTTGGGACGCGAGCTTCAAGAAAGTTTGGCCGCCTAGTCCCCACGATCATGTGTTTCTCCAGGTCACAATTTCCCTGCTTTATTAAGTCCTCATTTGCGCTGACAAGGAATAACGCAGTAGTGTTTGCTTCGGTGCTCCTTCCCTGACTACGACCAACTTGACTTGACACGTCTCATTGGCGCCCTTCAGCGACTGACAAACTCACGATCAGTACGTGGCTGCCCTTGCCCTACAACAGTTGAACGCCAGGCGCGTTACTGATGTACTGCTGACAGTGATGATTAAAATGATGTCTCCTGATCAATTTTTTGTCCCCTTCCTGTATATCCTACTAGGAAACACAAGCTGATGCGGAATTGTTCCCCATCACAACAACCCCGATGAGAAAATGGCTACCCGGAGAAATTTATGCTGCAAAGTATGAGATGGCCGATCACTAAGCTAAAACGATGCAGCCACTCAGCTGAAGGGAAGCTTATATCTGCTCTACTCGCCTGTAAAGGTGACATAGCTTCTGGAATAGTTCATCACTGCTCTCAGCAGAACGTTTAATATCACGCAGTTCAGAATTGTCAAATGCTGAATAACAACTTGGAGGCCAGCCCATAAACCGTCTGTGTCAATTGGATTTTAGGCTTTTCGCAGACTATATGGGACTTAGAAACAGTGTCTAACCCTCAGAACCATTGAGCATATGCTATCCTGCAGGTAGTCTTACAAGCCAACTGGTGCAATCGAAATTCGACAGACTATCGATCCTTTGGGAGTACAGGAGTCCTATCAGGGCCTACAACTCTCTCACAGGTCAAATAGGCTCTACTATTGTATGACAGGTGGTACACCAATCTGTAGAATGACTTTGCTGAATGACATCAATGACAAATCATATTTCAGTTTTCTCTTTCTTTAACGCTTTAATATTATGTGTTCGTGTATTTGACTGAGGAGACCATACCGAAATCACCTGATTACAATGTCTTTACCCAGCATTTCACCCCCATCAAGTTACAAGAACCCATTATTATCATTGTAATTGTAATTGTAATTATTATTATTATTATTATTATTATTATTGACACCCCATACTTGGGTCTCTTTGCCACGTTTGGTTTTCCCTAATTCATCTAATCCTCAACTAATCACGTCCATCTCAATCCACATTGATATTTGCGTTTTGTTTTGAAACTCGTTGGTCTCACAAGAGGTCTGTAGCCGTGAGCTCTCCCGCTGCTTCGATTCACACCCGTATTGTGGTTAAATAAGTCCCAAACCAACGACTAACACATCCATTGTCTGCCTGTAGGCAGGCATCTACTCCCGACCATCCGTGCGCAAATTTCAAGGTCGATCAGCACCCCGTTTCCACGTCGGCCACCTCTCAGTGTTTGACCGGCTGTTACTTATCAGCTGAAAAGGTATAGAAGCTAAATCATTTGTGGTTTACAAGATCTGCCTGCAATGATTTTTCAAAGGGATTATGACCCGAATAGCAATTTCGAGAAACCTTCACAATCTACTGCCATACTGGTGTAGCAGTTATCCAGCTAGGCCCGGATAGTTGACTACTTCGCGGCACCATTCGCTCCCAGCATATAGTTTAGGGTTACACTTATTTCCAATAAAGACTGGGTCTGTGTTCCACTGGAAAGCAAGGTAGCGTGCGGATAAACTGTTGAATCATTCAGGCCATTTCAACCAGTTTGAAAACCAGTGACACATGGCTCTGAAACATCAGAGGCACTATCACGACCTAAGTGAACAACAGTCTAAACAAGGATACTACCATAAATTCAGCCTTGCTGATGGGGTGGCAGATCGCTTCTGGTCGGCCTTTCAAGTTTTAACTGGGCTGCTTGAAACGTGTGAGTTTATGGCATTTGTATAGGTGAGTAGATATGTCATCGATCGAAGTGACGTATTCGAATTCCGTCGAGCACAAGTTTTTGACATAGGAGCTGTGAAGAGAATGATATCTGTGAAGGGATTGTGTTTAATCATTTGTTTTTTGAGAGAAATAGCTCAAGGTGACAAAGTGGCTACGGCTCATTGTTTGAACCAAACCGGGCACCTTGACTGCTTCCGTCTAGGTTCGGGAAACCTCACAGTATCTCAGCCTTCGTGCTTTCTTCGGGTAGCATGGCTGCTAGATTCCGAAAAGGCTTTACAGCTGTACGACGATATTTTTCCTTTAGGAGGGACAAGACTTAGTTATCAGTTGCCAATATAAGTAACCAAATCAGTAGGAACACCGGGACACACAAAGCAAGGCAAATATTCAGCTCGTAGGAGAATTCGTCGCAAAGTGTCAGGATCATCCCCACAAAACCTATTCTCGACCCTTCCTGTAAGTCGTCTTTATCCGGTGGGACGACTTTATTTTTGAAACACCCATCCTCTCCCATCTTATGTGTTTTATTTCGACTGATCGCATCATATACATAGCTTGTAACCAGGTAAGATGGATGACAGTCACCACATGAGCTCAGGTTTGAGCGAATGAAAGAGACTCATACTTCACTTTCAACAATTTTGTAAAGCCGCCTTTTTTTATAGAATAAGCGAACATAACTATCAGTATACTGTAATGACCCTGAGTGAAGTTCACTGCTGAGCCAACGGTGACACGCGATGAAGTGAACAGAGTGTATTCCAAAGTATTCTTGGACAATAACTGCTGTTTACCTTATAGTGCAAGTAATGATCTTTTTTTCAATGCAGACTGACACTAACAATATCGAAGTGTTTATCACTAGTGTCCGCGCACCGTTTGGTTTCACTAACCCTGATACCATTAATCATGAGACTCGTACTTGGGTAAACTGTACACATGGCCCCCAAAACAGTTCATGGTTAGACATTTGCAAGTCCTTTCGAGTGTGTAGGCACACACCTGGTATCTAGGAGCGAGACGAAGTAGCTAGATCATGAGTGGGGATTGCCTTCTACCCAAACAGATGACAACTCAGGCTAACAAACCTGAAGGCATTGTTCATAACTAGAGGTTGATGGATTGTGCCTACAAGTGGTATGACAGACAAACGTTCCTCTTCAGTAATTTGTATCAAGTGCTGACAAATTTGGCTGTAACAACAATCTGCTGTTTCATATGTAACAGTGAGCTTTTAGCTGGATGCCGATACCTTGCGCCATTGACTGCATTCGAAAGGGCCACTGAACAGTGTCTTGTACGAAGATGTTGTGAACCGGCTAGGTTCATCGTAAAAACTGTCAGGTTTGCAGCTCAAGATGCTTAACACATTGTTTTTCAGAGGCTGTCCGATGTTTAACAATCATCATTTCGGTGTATGTCATGATGCAACGGATAGTGTATATTTGGAAATACACTGGTGTCGTACTTTAAATGACTGGATGTACAGTAATCTCCAAGAAAAGCCACCATAGCGAAAAGGATATTTGTTCGCTCTTAGGAAGAAAGACTTTCACACACTGATTCAGCGTTGGTGGGGTTTCTGAAATGAATGGGCTTGTTACTGGAGGGGTCTCACTTGTGAGGATCACGGGGGTGGTGTTGACCAGTAGGAGCGAAAAACTCGACGACCTAATTTAATTCCCGCTTAACTTGATTTGTCCTCTAGCTTCACAACGCATTCACGGAATATCTGTGGTAGTTTTTCTTTCGCTCTATGCCATGCTGATCGAAATCATGATATCATTCATCTGACTAGCGATAACAACAATAAGAACGGCGAAACCGCGGGTTAACATCCTATGAAATGTTTTCACTTTCATATGTTCTTCCTCCCTACGCTTTGTGACAAGCATCGTCTTGTTGATGGATAATCGATTGGTTTCGACGCTTTCAGACAAACGGTGGTCTGGATCAATGAAACCATGGCAACATCACAGACAGACTGAGAACAGTATGCTAGCTTCACTTTCATACAGCATTCGGTTGATTAGTAATTCAGCCTCGTACTGCACTTGTACTGTAAGGCTCGCATCCAATTTAGCAGATACTCAACTACTAACTTAATGGGGTGGTGATAATGTAGGTTACACCCACTAAAAATGTACACGTCTATTCAAGAAAATTCACGTGAACAGAAGCCTAATAAACCCAGCGTCGCGCTCGATACAGACTGATTCAGACCCCCTTGAAGGAAGTGTGGAGGCTCTAGCTGGCTAGTTACGGGTTCTCTGTGTGGCTGAATGATGTCTTTTGCCATAAAATTGAATTTTATTTACCTTTTTCAATCATGGATTCAAAAGGTGTGACATTTATTAGATAGGTGAGCTAAAGAAAAGATCGGTGACGGTAAACATCTGAGTTTCGGTAGAACACTTTCTACGCACGTGAGGCAGACTAAATTGTGCCTGTCAGAATACTTTCAACCTAATTTCATTTCCTGGAACCTCGAAAACGCGTTACACCAAGTCATTCAGTGTTCACGATCTCAGGCACCTAATTTTCAGTTGTTGTGTTTTTTTACCAGCGTGCTAGTGTGAAGAGGTGTTCAGTCACTACTTTGTGAATTATGGAGGTCTGTTCAGCCAGCTACACCTTTAGATTGAGCAAACGTTTGGATATCACAGGGCAATCGCTGGCACTATACTTGGGTTCATGCTCAAGAGTTTACATTTCCTAGAGGAGTGATTCGGCAGAAATTTAAATGGGTAACCCATTGGCACCAACTTCATTTGCGAATGAGTGTATTTCTGTAGTCGCGTAAAATCTGGTGTTCAAGCGAAACAGAGGGTTCACGAGGACTGCTCCTACCTGCTGATACCCAA
>SJOL01004777.1:323744-371176 GCA_004794785.1 Opisthorchis felineus | reverse complement strand
ATTTGCATGTTGTTTTTAAAAACGGAATATCCGTCTTCTTCTCGAACGCATCTTCTTGAACTCTCCTGGATATTCATTGACTATCGCACAATTGCAAGCAAAAACTGCAAAGTAGTTCCACAAATTCCGTAATAAATCCCACCTTCCATTAGATCAAGGTGAAGTTACGAGAACACACATACTACTCGCATGCCTCATCAGTAGTACCCACCGTTACACCAGTAGTACCGAAGCTGGCTTGGGACCAGCTGTCACATTTTTGGCCCACCTACACTCTCCTTGAATTTTTTATTTGACTTGCTTGCTTTTAGCAGTGTTGAAAGAGGAAAATTTGAAATTTCATACAGAAAAATTGTCACCGTAGGCAAAATTTGTTTTCCTGTTTGAATTCCGAATTCAAGAAGCGTACGAAGTGTATCCTTAGTTGTTAGGACAAGAGAAATTTTCTTAAAAGAAAATTTCACTCAGCACTCCATCATTTCGGAAAAATAACTAATACGTGTCCAAGTGGAAGAACAACAGGTGACGTTCGCCTTGTTGTCGTGGCCTATCATACGAAACCTCAAACGGCGACGTGAGCATCTCTTGTGCACGACAAAAACTTTGGTTGTTTTCGTCGTGGAGTATAAGCTCGGAGTATGATCCTTCTGTCCTCAACTGAAAGAACTGAACAGTTGGAGGCATCCGAACTCCAGGCGCACATCAAAACTGACACGTTCGTTAAGTTTCTCTCTCTGGTTAAGAAACGGGTTTCCCATGACTGCTGCTGCAGTCAATTCACTATGAGTGCTTGAAAATAAGCGCTGCGTACCATAACCACCTGTATTCAAAACAAACTCAGAAATGTGCCTGGAAAAGCGTATTCCTGAAAATAACCTTAGATTGTCCGAAACTTACTAGGAAACGCTGACTTTGCCTAAAATCGTTTAAGGAAGACCGCTGAATCTAAGGGCCAGAAAAGCCAGTTGTCGCGTACAAACATGCTGGTCAACAAAACCCTACTGTTCTCACCCCACTTGGCGGTGAAATATTTGCGACCGCCTTGCTTAGCTCAGAAAACAGTCCATCAGAAATAGACTTCCATCAACCGACGAACAGTTATGCCACGATTATCGATTTTTCGGCTAAGTTTTTGCCAAATTTATGCGACCAAGAAAAGACGGACCAAGGGTGAAAGGGACCAAACACGTTTACATTAATGACGGCTGTTCATTACCACGCACACCTCTCACACATTCTTGGTCTGCAATATGTTTCACTGCGCACATTTATTGTTGTCCCACTGTCTGATGTTTGCCTTCCGGTGTTTGCCGTCTAAAACGTGATGAATTCCACACCAGTGACAATTTTATTTAGCTGAGGAAACTATAATTGATCTGCAACGCCAGATGCCACGAACTGTCTGTATCAGTTTGTCGTTAAGAGCGACCTAAAAAGCGAGTGGAATTCATTTATTTTTAGTCAAAAGAAGCGAACGCATTGAATGATTGGGCGAACTGTTAACTTTTTTCCTGGAGTAGTATCCCGGATATAGTTAGTCGGCTGGCAGCTGCTCGTGCGCAGTGGTCAGCGACCAAGGTGGACCAAAATTTTATTGACTGTTTTTTCTGGCCTGGGGCCCAGTACATGTTTGCTAAGACGCCTCAGGAGGTGCAAACAAAGGTCTGTTTTTAGAATATCCACTCAGCCAGGCCGATAACATCAGCAAGCGATCATTAGGATCACAATCTGTTTGGTTCGTTTGGGATATGGACTGAATTTGGACTTCAGCACATGTGTCACTACTTGGGTGGACATGTAAATGGTTGTCCTCTAATCGACATTCAGTAGCGGTAGCGCTGTGCAGAAATGCAGTGCCCATCCTCTGTGTTGACCGTCATCATGTCAACTGTCCTCTCACACTACAAGGTTGTCCTGAGTAGTTTAGTGGCAGTTGACAATTTTGGTATGGAAATCCGTGAAGGTTGTTCGGAAACTTTTCTGTACTCTAGAACTATTTACATCCAACGGCCAGGGTGAAAGCGCATAAATATTCTTCTTTCTTTCTTTCTTTCTTTTTGCAGACATTGAATACTTGTGTGTGACAACCGTTCGGTGCCTAGCTGCTTTGCCTGTCAAAGGAAGCACCAGAGCTACAATACTGCCGGGTTGCTCATTCACAGACAGGAGGAGTCGAGTATTCGTGATTAGGCTCGAACCAAGGATTTTTTGGTTGATAAGTCCACGTCTTAAGCACTGAACTCTTTTATTAATTCCTCACTGGTTTTTCTCAACGGACAAAAATTAGCGTGGGGCACTGTTTGAATGTACCTCGAGACAAATTACAGAACATGATAAGATTTCTTATGAGGTCATCAGTTTTATTTCACCCTTGCGCTTTGTTTTTTTCCATATATTTCGAAAAGTCTGATATTCACGTCGACGTTTGTCCAAACGTTCTTTGTGTCGTAGCGTGGAATAATAATTGTAGGGTTCATTGAAGAAGCAAGATGTCCAGCTTACCCACTAGGAAAATGCAATTCGCCAGACATTGTCCAAGCAATCAGCACATTTTTGCCTCTAGCTATCCATTACACGACTAGTGAAGGCGATTACTGAACCGTAAAAAAACGCTGTGCGGAGAATTTTCGTCGTATAATTTGCAACCAGACAGGTGGAGAAGGAATGTTTTTTTATATCTCTGCCTGAACCGAATATATATATATATATATATAGATATATATATATATATATATATATATATATATAGTATAGAAAATCTATGAAGTGTAGTGTAAGATCCGGGCGACTAACTATCATAAAGGACGATTGGAGTTATCGGACTCCACGCAGTTCGTAATCATTGGACAGCAAGAACAGAAGTTTGAGAACAGTAGATGCTGTATTGGGAACCGGTTCTATGAACAAATAAGTTGGTGAACATCATGAATTACGCGAGAACGAAGTGATATACAAGCGTATGGATACGGGTAGTCAGACAGCCAAAATAGGCCTCATAAAGACATAACGGCAAAGAAGGCAGACAGTACGTTCGGGATCCCAGAAACGGTCTGGGAAACAGGCATCGGATGAATTTGGCACAAATTAGATATACCTGTTGTCTTTAGCTGACAGGGAGGCGAAAAAGCACGTGCCACGTGTCAAATCGGAATGCGCGATTAGTTCCGTTTAAAACAAAGTCTCAGGTGAGATGCAACACAAACGTAATGGGAAAATAGGGCTGCCTGGCAAGTCGAGCGTAGTGGATATTATGCTTGTCTGCCTTCTGAGGGGGTCCGGGTCAGATCCCCGGAGGCCTGCTATTCTGTCGGCGCATACAATCGCAAATAAGTGGAGTCGACACAAAATTGCAAGCGAAGATAAGCAGGCGAGGAAATCTCGACATTAGTAACTAGAGCGTAAGCAGACCGCAAGCGGGAGCAAAACCCGGGGAACGAGCAACGGGGAAGCGGAACGGTGTTATAACAGGCGCAATTCACGTTACTAATGAGTAGTCAGAAAAAATAAAAAATAACTGTTGGTTGCCGTTGATTCACAGGAGAAATCAACTGGTAACATTATGTCAGTTAGAATGAAATTCACTGGTCATAATTCAGATCGAGGTTTGTTGAAAATGGCGCGGGGTATAAAACCCACGCGTAAAAAACAGTCTCACTCCCTTTTCTGTACAGGACATATAGGTAATTAAGGGGAAGAACTGAGATTAACAACCGTGCTTCAAACGATTGTTTTTCACCAATACTTTTTTATTCCTGTATCTTACTGGTACATTATGTGAAGAGTTCTTCTGGATTAGGCCTTCACCACTGATAAGTTCTTTGGTTGCATGCTTATTACTGAAGCAGCATGCAAACATGAAGCCAGAAGGCAGCTTCTTCAAAATAGGCTCATCGAGGAAGTCCAAATGAAGCTCACCACCAAACCAAAGCAACCTACGGAGTATGATCAGCCCATCTATCCTGATGTTCCTATCAGACTCAATCACCAGACACCGATGGTCAAACACTGAACATTTTTTGCATCCTTATGTGACAGTGGCCAGGTTTCTGATCCATATAACGATACAGAGCGCACTGCAGCTCTATAACCTCGACCTCTGGTTGGAAAGCTTGCTCCTCAGATGATGCAGGTTGATAAAACTTGCCCTTCCCGGTCTGGATGGATGCCATCTTCAGCTAAACTACCGAGACTGATAGAGCTATCCAGATACAAAAATGTTTTTGCTACCTCAGTCGTCTCATCCGCACACACGGTTCGGGTGTGATTCCACCCTGCAAGAGCACTCTACATTTTCAGTTGTGAATTGCCTACCAAACCGTGGAGCAGACTTAGGTTATTTGATACTGTTGACATTTCGGTGTGGTCAAGTTCTAAAAAAGCTACATCGTCTGCATACTCGATATCTGTGTGCAAACTCCAAGGGTCACACTCCTTAGAGGCTTGGTGAGAGTTCTGCATGATAGTTTCGCTGACGAATCTGATTATAAATTGGAGAAGACAGCCTTGCCTGACATAAGTGAGTTCATCGAACTCAGATGAGAGCCCACGGTACACCTTCAGGAGACTATGGGAGTTGGCTTACCGTCGAAAACCAAAAATGTCCGCTGCTCGAGAGAGTGTCCGTGTTCCAGAATATGTCGAAGAGTGCAAAGCTGATCCACTGTCCTTGATACTTAAGCACCAAGAGCAACTATTCCAAAGGGAGGACACAGAAAACCTTTCGGGCTTCGATACAGATGCCACTGTGATTGCACTATCTAGAATTTGTCGTGGCTGGTTGCCGCATTTGTAGAATCCAAGCTCACATCGCTATCTTCTGAACAGTCGTCCTCATGTATTGACGCGATTATTCGGATAAGCCCACTCGTAAAGGGGGTAGGTAATGCACTAGAATTTCGCTCTTATTAGAGCTCACCAGCAGGACATATCCTTGGCCATTCCAGGGAGATTGAACTCCGCTCACCTGATATGTGAGGCGAGCATGTCACCAGTATCTGCCAGCGTCCGCCTGAGGCATCCGAACGTTCTCGTCTGAAAAGGCGAACAAGTTCACGCTTGAGTGGTGTGATTGGTTGGCTCGAAGGCTCAAGGGACGACCCAGCGGCTGTCCTTGTTGCGTCGATCGATTAGCCCGCCCGTCAGTGCCACAGAAGCCCAAAACGTACTGGTTGCAGGATTTGTGGAATTCACGCCCTAGGATTTCTCAGTCTTTCATGACATATGTGGTTGATCCCTTAAAAACACTAACTAACATTCAGACGCTTTCTAGCATGAGGTTTGCAAAACAGCGTTCTTCTAATTATGCCGAATGGGTAAACATGCTTCAGCGCGTGGTTTTATTGTCGCACCAGAAAACGCTGGTGAGTCTGCTGCCGATCACTTGCGGTACTTGATTTGACTTACTGGGTTTATTTCAAACCATATTTTGAGGTAGCACAGGCAACAATCCGAAAACGTTTGGTGTAAGTGAGAAAAACGAAAAAAAAAGAACTCTATATGTAGTACAGATTGGATAATTTTCCGACGCAATCGTGCGACCAATGAACATGCAACGACGGACGCCAAATAAGTGTGTGAACAACGCTGATGCTTGTTCAAGCGAACTGGATAAACTCATCAGTATAAATATCGTTGTTGCGGAAAAAGTTGTTTGGATCACATACAAGCACAAATTATGCCAGTGCCTATCATACAAGCGGCTGATGAAGCTATTCACTCAGAACACAAAAACTTACTTCCATGGGCGTTCATTAAAAAAGAGAATACCGCAAATGCAAACATGTTCACAGTTTCACAACATTACCCAGAGTTTCTAATATATCTCGATTTTGCCTGGTCACGTGTCTTACGGCCAACGTGCGCAGCTGGACACCGGCTAGACAACGATTATACGATAAATGTGTGGAAGTTTTATCAGTGGGATACCCTTAGAAGCAGTTCATAGGAGAGGACCTGATGGGCAGCTAATGCCATCAAGTTTCATTTAATTACAAAATGACAATCTGTGATGTAGGTACTGCAATCACCATCAACTTTTCAGTCATCTCACATGTGGCATACAAAAGATAGAATAACCAGAAGAAACATGCACGACTTCTCATCTTTCACCTGGTATCACTTGTCACCTAACTAGTATCTTCGGGACTGGCTTCCTCTCTCACCTTCCTGACCTTTATCTGTCAGATTTTATATCACCTCTCGACTTGCTCATATTGCATAACGACCTACTCTCATAGAAAAGAATTACTGGTGCACTATCAGTAATTACCCAACGTCTGGCGCGCATCTCAAATCATGGACATAGAATTCGGTCGCGTTGTTATAGTGATGGGTTTGGATCCTGAAAAGTCGAACCGTGTCCAAAAAAGGAGGCAGAATCAACTTCGTGCAATCAATTGAAGATGATTGCTATTTCAAATATAACTTTTACATCGTCTCCTTAATTTCAGTCACTGCTGACATACCCTCTAGTTGTCAACTCATGGAATCTGATCTCACTCAATCCGGTCAATTTAGCCAGATTTAACAAACGTCACCACTGGAGTGATGGATGGCACTCCAGAAAGGGGTTCCCACTTTAACGCACTGGGAAGCGTCAGGTCTACCTGGTATGACTTCACTTAATTGTGACTGGTTGGGATGTTTAAACGTCAAGCTTAGTTCTACTGGTTGGCTCTGGTGCGCATTCCAGGAACTGACAGGTGTGTTTATTTTACAGGGCAGCGGTCTCATGGATTTGTGTAGTGCACTGAACCACGAGATCAAACATGAGTTCATCGGTGGTGAATGTAGCGATTTTTATCCAGATGAGTGAGCTCACATATGTGACGGTTCGCGGCTCTCTATCTGCCTGTGTCCTTAAGCGTCCATTGGCATGAGATATGCTCAGCCCTCAAGTTAAAAATGCTGCTACCATAAAGCTGCTAAAGGTAATCAATGAAAGAGTCACTGTATCTCCAGAAAACAATGAATTGATAGGAAGTTGTATTCTTGGTCTTCTGAAGATACATGCGTAGATCGCATGCACGCCAGGTCGTCGTTACAAGGTATCGGCGCGTTCGTTAATGGAGCCTTGATTACACCAACAGTTGGGTGCCTACTATCAAGAAGCATAAACTGAGTAAAATTTCATGGCAACCAGTGACCAAAATGTGAATGTAACTTTGGTCTCTCCAGCTACGTTTTACTGGAATCAACTGGGACGACATCAGAGTTTAACGTTGTACGTACAAAAAGGTTCTTGGTCTTGTACTTCACTGGGACAAAGAGCTACTTCATCAGTTAGTCAAGTTGAGGCTGTTGAGCTTGATATAACAGGAGTCATCCCAGTGCCTGCTGCAATCGATGAATACTAGGTTGATTGCAGCGTCCAAACGGCTAAGTGTACAAACTACGGGTTCGAAACATTCTGGAGTTTCCTGAGATGCGCACTGCTGATAATTCCCAATAAGGATAAAACAGGTTTACAATGCTTGCCGGCTTTTCAGCATAGATTGTCCTCGCTTACAGGACGAAATCTCCATTAATAATAAATAATGAGCGATATTAAACTAATTGAGCAGATCCACGGAAACAAGGCAAGCTCGCTGCCAATGGTGACTGTTTTAAAGTGGTCTTGTGAAACTTGATCAGATGCCTGTATCATGATCTATCAAGGTTTGTTGTTGAGTGAAACTCAACAAGGCTTTGGAGATGTTTTATCGATCACTTGACCATTTGAACAAGATTGTAGAAGTTCCCTTGGATGATACAAGTCACGTTTGAGTGCTTTGGATAACAAGAACAACTCCTAGTGAGGGCTATCCGAATTTGTTTCTTCCGAGAATCCTCCAGTGCGAGGTACTACTTATAAAGATCCTGGGGCCGTTGGAAATTATTCCGTGTGACGTCTCCTTCATAAAGAGATTCTTTCTTAGGTGTAAACGAAACATCAAGCTTCAATCTTTCGATACCCAGGCGCATTTTGGAGTTTGCGGATCAACCCCAGATTATCGTTGGGACTATCTTGAAAATTTCTTGCTTAAGAAAACTCCTGTTTGTGTCTCACAGTGAATCTAGTCCGTCCAGGGTCACCCCGAAGGGTAAGCAGCGCGGTTTCATTTTACACCCGACTTCAATTGTCAAGCTCAGCGAACGAACAACACACACGCAGAGAACTAGGATTTCCCATATTCCGTAAAATTTCTCGATACCCCATAAATTCCTCTTTTGTATCGGTTTTTTAAATAGGCCTCTTAAGAGTGAGATGGAGTTTTCTCTTCATTTGGACAGAATACGCTCGAGATGCATTTACTACCCCTGACGTAAACCAGCGCAGCACGACAGACGGCCATCAAACCCTGTCATCTACACCATTAAGAACCACCGTTTTTTCGCCTCGTTACACTCGTGTATGCTCCATCGAACAACAAGACATTTTGCCATGAAGTCGTATTCTTGTATAACAGCGAAAACAGTGGATATTAGTGGACACATTCTCATGGTTGACTTTCCATGCGTCATTTCATTTTACCTATCAAGTGTGTTGCCTCCAATGTATCTTACAGCTAGATGTATGCTAGCGAATGTTTCTCCAGGTCCAAACTATCAGCTGGGACCGGTTAGGTTCATGGTTGAACTAATGTGATTATTCATCACTGAGATTTAGTTAATATCGGCTTAGTCAAATCGGTTCCTCTGTGGAAACAAACGGACCAGTTAGAGAAACAGCACGTCTATTTTCTTCGTTTCTGAGCTCGGCATAGCTTAGTAGTTAAGGAGCGAACGCAGTGAGCGGAAAGTCCGAGGTTCAAAGCCAAACTAGGCATCTCGACAGCTCTTGTGTGGACACGGACAAACTGACAATATCTCAACCACTTTGCTTCCTTCAGATGGCATGGCAGCTTGGCATCGAAACGGTGTCGTAGCTGAACGATTATTATTTTCTTTTCTTTTTCATTTCTGCGATGTTTGGTTCTTGGGGTTTGGAGTGTAATAGGGAAAGTCCCGCTTCCCCCCAAAGGGAGGACTTTGATCTTTAAGGGGTTCCTAGGGACAGCGTGCCATTTTCGGATGTACTAGATTGACCGCAACTACGGAAACGTCACCTTCCGTCTAAAGCGATTTTGTGCATGATATTCGACTTCTGTTGTTGGCTCTTGTAACGGCTTAGTGAAAAGTTCCCCACCAAACATTTCCGGCCGAATGAGAAATAAGTCAAATGAGCAATTAAAAAACGTTCACTGAAAGACATTGCATCGATGTTTCTGTTTTGTGTGTGTGCTAATTGCTCATTGGTACCGCCCATGAAGCACCCACTTCAGGTCATAAACAACGATCTAATACCATATCGCCAACCAATCTTAGGGAACTTCTAGCAACAGGATTGGACAAAAATAATTGCATTCAAGCGACCAAAACTCCATCCCTTATTTTTAGCCTATACTCTGGGTTTGATGTTACTAGAAAAATCTTACGCATAGGATGAAAGACAACATACGGGGAAGATCCCACTGTTGCTAAACCTCCTGCACTTTTATAGACATAATACACCACTTACCAGGTTGCTGAAAATTCTTCGGCAGTCCACGACCGGTTTTGCCCTTCTTGGTGCTCATCAGGTAGGCACACTCTCCGAGTTTCCGCCAACCTTATGTTCTAGTTGAACCCAAATTGAACGAAATTAGTGAATGCACTCATTCGCATACCAATTTGGTTTTGACGGGAGACTCACCTGGAACCCAGCTGAATCTCTCGTTTATGATGTTCTTAAGAACATCATGCAATTCGGGTTCAATTAGGACATAAGTCTGACGGAAAATAGGGGACTGCGACTACCTGATGAGCCCCAAGAAGGACGAAACTCGTCGTGGGCTGTCGAAGAGTTTTCGGTAATCCTATGAGTAGTGCATTACGTCTGCAAGTGTATCGCGATATATGGAATATCCCATCAACTGGAACGTGAGGCGGCCTCCTACATTTTGTTCCATTTATAACTTTACATTAAAGGACCGCTAATTACTTTGTGACAGGACCCAGCAGTTAGTCTAATTTCGGTCGAAAGTTTGCATATTGACTGCTACTTATTCTTTGATGCGTGCAGACCGCCTGTAGAGAGTATTTTCCACAACGCAGGGAGATGCCACTAAGTATTGCAGATGTCCATTCTAAAATAAAATAGTAAGAATCGTTCAAGTGTACCATTCTTTCGGTGCCGATTTGCTATGCGACCCGAAGCAGACACGATGGCTTAGATTCCGCCATGTTGTCCAAGCCTAGAGAGAAGCAGACGAGATGTCGGGGTTACCTTCGAACCAGAAGCCTTCCGGTTCCAGTACTGCCTACCAATAAGGCGCTAAGGGTGTGCCCAATCAGACAAGATCCCAGCTCAGATAGCTAACTCTAGTTTATTCGTGGGATCAAGTCGGGATCATTCTAGCCGAAAGAATGACCTTGAATAAAGCAAACGAACCACCCAAGTCCATACTTACTACAATTCACGAGCCGAAAATAACTATCCGTTTGACGGATGTGAACGGAATTGTTCGGTACTTCGGAACCACTTGCAAACTAATACTGGTGAAGTAACACAAGGCAAAGCAATTCTGTAGGTAATAGAACGAAGGAAGTATTTAGGCTGTTTTCATGATAAAGTCTTGTCGATTCGAGACTAGTGTATGTGACTTCTACTTCGGGTGAGGAGCAATTACGGCAAACATGTATGTACATCAGGACGAGATGACTTTTTCACGAATATAGCGGGTGGTTGGAGTGACTAATATCGGTTTGGTACAATCAAACTGGTCTACTCAAGTCCATCTTACAGACAAAGGTCAGTAAAATGTTATGGTGCAATTAGCTGTCGGCTTTTGAATGGTGCGGAACAATTTACCAAAAACTCATTAGCTCTGGTAACTAGTTCCTCACAGATGGCTGAAGAGGATATGCATGTGGCGGGGGGGGGGGCTTTTGTGATGATATTTTATTTAATCATTCCATTAGTGTCGGCAACAAAAGAGCACACTAGACAGTCCTGATATCAGAAATCATGACATCATCAGATAAATCTTTGGTTATTTTCTTGTTCTTTGCTTGTCTGTTTGACAAACTGAAAGTTGGTTTAACGACAAAATCATTTGTCAATGAGTAAGAATACACAGCAGTAGTTGTCATCGGAAAGCTGAACCAAATAGAACTCAGTATTGACTATGGAATGTCATTTTCAAACTCCATCTCAGTGGCTGAAACAAATTTCTTCTCCTATAGAAGTCCGTGTAGCGCAGCGCTTGGCGGTAAAACTAGAATGATCCAGTGATTTGAGGATATCTGGCTTAGTCGTTTCATGGTGGACTATTCTAAGGTGGGATGAATGAGGTGCCAATGGTATGTTGTCTTCCAAGATGATGGTATTTCCTAAGCGGATAGTATTCCCTAAGCAACCAGATTTCCCTGGTTTTATGTACCCCTCAGTTTGGTGTGACGAACACTTTTGTCCCGGCTTGTGTTTAGTCGACTTATGTGATATAATCTCGCTTAAAATGTGTCCCCTTTGGTTTTCAGGCAAAATAACCGCTCGAGTGTTTCTCGTCTTGATGGACAGAGAAGTCTCGTCCAACAAAAACACAACAGGTTTATTGTGAACACGCCAATGTCAAATTACAGGGCAAGTCACACATTTCTGAAGCGAACTTTTGACCTTGAATAACGACTGTGCCTTGATTGATGGATTGGCACGGCCAGTTGTCGTTGACTGGTTGCTTGAGCGTTCAACCGATACCTGGCTTTCTTGACGGGATTGGCGGCTACCAGTAGGTTTCGGATGTTCTGGGGTTATTTTCAGGAATATGACCCCTTGGGTTGTTCTTCAAGGAGACTCCCCTTAATTAGACCATCTTTAGTTCTTTGAGTCACCCCATAACCGCAGTTTTCCTAAGGAAAGACCGTCCCACTAAGAAGATTATTTGTGCTCGGTCATTTCACGTGGTCTCTCTTTTAAACCAGACAACTCATGAAACGGATAAAAAAGGCTTGCAAAGCACTACTCGCTGCACACACTAAATTGAACGAGGGAGGGTTGTTTACGTGCTGCCGTCCACCTACTGGAAGTTTCATACGCAGTGTCACGTGATTAATCTGGTTAGCACCTTTGCTGTCCCTAGTGTCCACTAGAACACCTGTTGTCAGTGGAAACGAGCGTCAGATTTCAGATGAACAGTAATTAAGCTGTCCCTAGCTGTTCATGCTTCCTATCTCATGGATCTTCGAGAATTGTGTGTCCGTTTCATTTTTCAGTGAGGCAACTTTGGACAGTTGCAAATGGGTTAACAAAACCTTTTCGCGGGATTTGCCAACAAGGTTTGATTACTGGAATATTTTCAGTTCACCATAAGAGTATGTATGGTTCTGCAAGCGTTTCCGCTGTTTCTAGCCCGGAATAGTTTGGCACTTCGACTGTCTAATTATTACGCGTGGCTACTAGGATAATGCATGAAAAAGTTTGGCTATACGTGCCCGTGTCTCTGTTCATTCATTGTGTCTCTAGCATATCATCCGCATCAACATGTCAGTACTGGGTCGTGTTCATTATGTGCTGTTTGTACCGCTATCTCATGTTCATGAGGCATGCTTTTCAATGTCTGCAAAACGTCTTCGAAAACCAGTCAGTGCTTTCAGTAGTACGTCACCAGTTACAAAATTGTCACGCAGAGATGGCCGGAAAAAGGATATTAATTTGATAGAATATCAATATCAGATAGGTAACAACAGTGGCATCAACGGTTTCTTGCAGAAAAACACCAAGATCTCCCCACCAGACCCAAGGGAGTGATACAGACAGAACAGTCGAGGTTTTCTTTCGAATGTTTGCACGATAAGGCCAGACCCGTGGACAACATTTCATCAACCTTCAAAGATCGTAAGCTAAAATCTACATCCCTAACCTGAAGATGATCTTGAAAACCATCCACTAGGGCACTAAGACCTGGGGTACGAATTTAACAACCAAACTGACGACATTTAGTTCCGAGTGTTGGCAGCATAGAAACGTACAAACTCGTTTATTCCAATGCACATACTCACCTAGAATCACGAACCAACTTGGAGCAGCCCACGACACATAAACGTTAGTACACTTTTGAAACGTGCCTGAATTTGTGAGACGACCGGATTACTGTTGCGGGTTTGCCCACCCTTTGGACCCACCTGCTAACAGTGAGTTAAGAACTTGGCAGACTGTAAGCGGCTAATGAAGTGTTTCAAGGTGAGTCTTTTGCGGAAGAAGATGTAACCCTATTTAGACCAAAGCGTGACACATTTGTGGTCTCCCTCTCTCTGTATACTCATCAGGCCTTTTGTCCACATCAATCATGTCAAGGATTGACATCGACCCTATGTACTACTGGTTTGTCGTACTGAATAATGATTTGTCAGCTTGGTTCATAAGTTCATACACCGGGTTTCCAGGAGGTTGTTTTGTTTAATTTTTACAACCAGTTAGACAATTCAGTGGTGGACTAGCAGTTATAACGTAAATCAAAATTTTTTAACCTGTATGGTTGTCTTCGACCGTTGAGTGTCACCGAAATGTATGGACTTCGTAATATATGTATATATATATGTGTATATTATATACATATATATACCCTCACCTAAAGCGGCCCTTTGTCATGTTGATCGGACATCAGTGTTACGGGCTACGTTGGCTTAAACTCGGTTATTAAGGTTCATTCTTGCCAGAAAGACTAATGGGCAGCAGTCCGACGAAGAGCTACGAGTCCTCCTACAACGAAAAATTGTGTTACGAGGTAGTCTGGAGGTAACATTGTGACAGGACTATGGGGACAGTTAGGAGTTTCTCTCAGGAGACTAGCATCTCCATATTTATGGAAGCGATGATGCTTTCTTCCCCTGAAGAAATTCAGGTTGGAAAAGGTAGACCTTAAAAACCGTACGCTCCGGTCACCCACTGGTTGAGGGTGACCACTGATGACTTATGTGTTTCGATCAAAATAATTTTGAAACTCAAGAGTTCGGTGCTACTCCAAAGGCATCTGCTGTACCCATTAGCACTGGGAGACAGATTTCCAGGCTCTATTGAGACCTTGGAATAGGTTGACTCTCAAGCTTAAAGGCTTGGGGTGAGATACCTGAAATAAGCCCTTATTTTCAGGCTCAGCGGTCAAAACGCCTCGTCTCCCCACATATAATGAGGAATGTAAAAATGAAACACTTTTTTGCGACTTGGAACCTAGAACAGGGCGATTATCCTGGATAAACTTGGAGAAGACAGACCTTAATGTAAAATTTCCTTATTCCAAAAGAACTCGAACGTCACACAAGACACCTCACTTAACTCAGTGAGACCCAGCTGACGACTCAAGAAAGGCTATAAGAACAACTAAAGAAATCCGACGTTAGCAAGGTGTCAGATTCGCAGTTGCCGTTCACATTAACCAAACTGAGAGATCAACCATACTGCGCCAAATAGAGAACGATTACAGTAGGATTTCAGCTGTGCAGGACCAGGTGTGCCATATTTATCAGCGTCTGTGCCTCAAGAGTGTCAAATTCAGATGGAGAAAAGAACATATTCTATAATCAGCTGTCATACTTGGTCAGACCTTCACATCCATACGACTCCCCTATTCTGGTGGGCAATTTCAACGCTCTGGGTGGCAGAGTCTGTGAAACGTGTAAGATACTGTGCCAGTTTGGAACCGGATCAATGGACGACAAGGATGGAAGTGGACATGGACACTTAATCGACCATACGATTGTGTGGCAAAGAGATCACCGTAACGTATTGGTCACAAAGTGATGGGCGGAGCTGATTACAGTACGGACCAATCCTTGTGCGTGCTAAAATATGGGTTGCACTCAGAAAACTGCCACGTGGTGAACCAGGAGAAAACTCATTTAAATTGGGTGATTAACGAGGAATCTGCGTCGAAGTTTGGTGGAGCTCTAAAGCAGAGGCTGGCGGATGATCAAGTTCCAAACACACCCTAAAGCCATTAGGCTCGAATGCGGACTCACATTCAAGAAGATGCTGTGGATACAATTAGAACAACTGGATACATCTGGACTAAAGCAAGAACGGAGGCTAGTTTGGTCTGATGAAGATAACTCATGGATATTCACCCTGATGCAAGAGAATAAGTTGGCGTTCGTCGGAAAATACTCCAAGATCTGACAAGAACATAGGCCCAAAAACAACTTAGAAGCGCCAGGACCAAGCACCCGAAGCGCCTGCGGAAAACATCAAATGGATGGTGGCGAATTGAAGGGCTACAGTCGTACACGGACTGTCGCTGTCATACGTAATTCTTTACCGGACTGAAATAAATCTATGGAGCGGAAGTCCAATATCTTCAGCCGCTAAAAGACAAATAAAATGATAAAAATTTGACAAGTTCGACAAAATTCTGAGAGATGTTGGTTTTGACTATGTAGCACATTTAACCATGTATACAGTGAAGGCCTACTAGGTTGACGTACCTACGGCTGCTGATGGCTATAAACCAATTAGAAAATAGGAGGGCAGCTGGACCACTCGGCTTGCCCATGGATCCGCCGGACTATTCATTCCCACCTTGACTGTGCGGACGATCCCGATGACACTTACATCATGCTATATTGCGAGAGGTGCGATATACACTGAAAGTTAAAGTGCTTGACGGTTGACGCCGATACCGTGATGATAGTAAACAGGTAACTGGTACCGATGCCCACTTTGTCATACTATCATGTTTAGGCCACCTGATACCTAGTGACAGGCATTTTCACGTTCACCCACTAGTGTTATTCGCTCGGGGTTAAATCATAGTCAGCAGCCTGCGAGCAGCATCATATTCGGCTCCGCGCGTGTGGTTTCCTACCATGCGCAGGCTTCCAGTGGTTCGACCACTTTTGACTAGCTAATCAGCTTCGGATGCCAGGTATCTATATAATTTCACTGTTTCCACTAACTGGATAAAGTGAACTCGATGCATTCAGTTAAAAGGTAATTAATCAGAGGACAAAAAACTGTGAACAAACGGTGGTTCATGTGGCCAACTGGTAGGGCACAAGTGAACGTGGGGCAAATCATGTTTGTATGTATAAACCGGTGTGTGAACAAAATCCCGAAATGAAGGTTGTAGTGACATGCAGTGGAATACTTCGAGTCATTCTGTCATTGTCTATCATGTGGAGCGTTGACTTTTTTCAACTCAGGTTCATAGGTCTCACGCTTTTCCTGTGTGTGCTTGTGCAAATACATGTTGGCAGAATTTCAAAAGCAATAACCATCGAAAGTACGAAAATCGGACAGTCCTGGATCGATTGTGAGGTGGTCTATTTGAGTAGCATAGAAATTGGTTGAGACGTGATCATTCAGTCCAAAACACATTCAATTAAGTCTCTCGTTTCCCTTTTCTTCTGTGTAGTCAGGGGTGGGATTATCCAAGACGGGGCAAACTAATCAAAGAGACCCAATGAATAAATGCTGTTACACCTAACTTCTGCTAATCAAACAAGGTATGTTGAAGCTACTGACAATCAAGACCGGCTCCGGTGTTTCTGACCACTAGTATTTTTGACATATTGTGAGAGCTGGCTGTCTGGAGAATATGTCCAGGGATGAGATCCGAAAACATTATCATGACCTACCTTGCCTATCCCAGCTTCTTCGATGCCGGCGTCTGCAATCGTTCAGGTGATTATTGTGCAGGTACGATGCTGAGATCATCAAGCAAATGTTGGCCACCGCACAATGTCATTGGTGGTCTTCTCATCTTGGAGATTACTGAAAACCTGGCTAATTAAGGCCGGCAACGATATGGGTAAGCTCGGTTACCATGTCATCTGCGGAGCCCGTCACTACAGCCGACACTGGATCGCAATGTGTCATATCTAGCGAACGATGGCCATGCGTGGGTGGAGTGTACTCGAGACTTCTCTGCAGCTGATGAATTATAGCTCAGGTGACAATCAGCTGAACGTAACAAAGTAAGTCCGGCCTTACCACGCCGACCAGCGTGTACCTTTAAGTTACGATTCTTGCGGCATATCAGAGAGGATCCACTGTACGCCTCAATTAGCCTTTCCAAACGGGTTACTGTGTTCTGAAACGTTAGGCTGGAAATGCATGCAACGTTTGTGGATGCTGTATTCCCATTAATGTTCGCTGGACGTTGATGTCAAAAACTTGCACAGCTGGATCGTCAGCCCGGTAGATATTCACTGGTTCTCAATGTCGTGGGTGCAGCGACCATGACAAACGACGTGTATTCTTTCAGCTTGGGATTGCGTAGCATGGAAAAGTGCAGACCACAAGTGTACCTGCAACATCCCAGTGGAACGCACTGGGACATCAATTGCACTTACTTGCTGTTGACGGCATGACGGCATGACGAGAAAGTCCACCGCGGCCGACCTCGGAGTAATCAGTAAAACGATTAAGTGAGACCCGTAAATCCAAACTACACGCTGTATTCCACTATGTAATCATCACAACGGGAATTAATGTCAACCCACACACACACACACACACACACACACACACATCCCCATATGTACCTAGACCTACAGCACTGGGCAGCATTGCAGTTTGGATGTCTGGAATCATACTAATAATTTCTCAAAACCAATCCGAGTGTTCCATGATATGAGGCAACTGAGCACACTCAGTACATTTAAATTGGCTCGCCTTATCTCGTTCGAGTAACCCCAGCCAAATCTGGTGCCGAATAAACTTGCCTAGCTCCCACTGACTAAGTGAAAGAATAAAGTTTCTCTAAGTGCATAGTGCTTACTGTATCTGGTGTCATTAGGTTCAGCTGTGTGTTCACTTCATCAGGTGTATGTGTGTGCGTGTGCGTCACCAGAAAATGTTTTGAGGATCCCAACCAAATAGGAAACTCGCTGTTGCATGTAGAATGAATGGTCGGATAATCAAGGGGAAACGAAAACTCGAATTTCTATGTTTCGGTATCGGTGGGCGCTACATTCACCAGCAAATAACGAAAACGAGATAATCTTCGTATAAAGTGCGTGGTGGTTTTAAACTTTGTGGTAGATGGTGAATGTGAAACTGAACAAGATTCTACCTTTGTGTGAGTAGTATAGTGACTCATTAACTTTGCTGCATTGGTACTGGAATAAGGTAATCAAGTAAGTAGAACCTAATTTTGAGGAATTTGATCCATTTTTGTCGCTTTAGCAAACCACTGGAGGGAAAAAGCCGACTGACGATAGTTCTGTCGATAGGAAGAAGAGAAAATTTCACTCGACGACCTAATGAAGTGCGGTATCCCGAATCAGTGGTGGCTCACCGTGTAAAACTATCCTCGCTGATGTTTCCGGCGCCTTCATTTCCAATTCTTTTCGATCTATTTAACCATTCGGCTTAATCCCAATAAATTTTCAGTCGCCCACACAAAACGCTACAATCCTCCTCTGGGTTGATGTGGCATTTACTGTCGGATTGGCTAAGGTCAAGCAGAGATCGTTCATAGTACAGTCAGAACAAGGCTGTTGAAACACCTAACTGTGACGCATGAACAGTTCATTCAAGCAATCGGATATTGACATGCGTTACGGTACTCCCTTTCTGAAGAAGCCTTGCCCTGCAAGAAGCCCTCCTAAATGATATAACTTGTGATCTTTGTCTGAGTAAGACTTCCTTAACTTACTGACTGCTAGTGAGCTCGAGATAGCACAGTGCTTAAGGCGCGAACGTACTGACCGGAAGGCCTGTGGTTCGAACTCGAGTCTCGACCTATCCTGCCAAGGCTTGGGAGACATGCCAGTATCTCACTCGCAAATGGAGCTTTGCGCAGGGAAACTAAACAGCTGAACTGTACAGGATATGCATACATATACATCCGATTGTTGTACTACCATGCTCCTTTTTCGCTGCCTAGAAAAACCCTTAACACACAAATGTAGCCAACTACCGAAAGTACCGTGTGGCGGATGCGTTTCACACCTCCGGGTTTGAGAAAAAAGGATACACGTCTGCGGGGAGCAATCCGTTATACGCTTGCTAGCTTGGTCTCCGTTATCTGTTTTTGAGTGCCTCTGCTGGTTTCAATCGTCCTAGCAGATATTGTGCATAGTGGGTTGAATAAGACTGGAGAGACAGGGTACTTTATGGTGGGTTGGCATAGGGTATCAAGTTGTTGATTATAAGTGCATGAGTCGTCGATCAACAAAGGGAGAACGTATATTAGGCAATGGTTTTGTTAAAACAAGATTTCCATGAACGACCGATACAAGCTTGACACTCTCACCGTATGTCCAGTGACAATTCTATGCCAATTTTGGGAATTCCTTGTCTGTCCATGCGTAAAACTTAAAAGCAGTCGGGTGTCGTTTTAATTTGGCGTTATCTATTTTGATCGTGTTCTTGAACATGGTTTCGCGGGGACGGATTTCGAGCATGGGGACAAGTAATAGAGTTTGGAGAAATCCACATGTTGCCACCGTTTGGATGTATCAATTAATCGCCCAATCCTTAATAGGTGATTACTTTGTGGTGCAGTATTGATCGTGATTATACTTGCCGACTGCAGTTTCCCGACGGCTTCTGATAACAATCGGGTTTGTGTTTTTTTTCTCAGGGAAACAGGATGAAAATCATTGAGGCAAAAGAAAACGACCAATAGTTGAAGCTATCCTAGTTCAGTAGAAAATAAGCAAAACTTAAATCTTGAACACCATCCCATGAAAACACAACGGGCAAGAGGAATAAACTTTGCCCTTTACTCCCTCAGCAACAATTTCACCGTTCAGTTCAAAAAAGACTAGGAAGTGTGGTCGGCGAAAAAACTGGGTTACTCGATTCTTAAATAGCCAGGCTATAGTATAACGTTAAAGAATAGGGTCTTTTCTCGAATGACGGACCACAACGTTTGAGCCCATTTATAGAACGTAGTCGAACCAAGCCAGTTTCACACGATCTCGTATTATCTTGATGGCCGAAACAATTGTTATCAGACTGAACGACTTTGTTCTGTGTTGTCCAGTTAAACACCCATCAACAGACCCAACACTTAGTTCAGATACACCAGTTTAGCTCGAAATGCATATCCAAACACATTAGTTTTTCTTTCCTCCCTTCTGTGCCCATCTTCCTGGTGACCTTGCCTCATGAGCCCAAATTTTTTACAGCCACTATAGTCCGTGATAGTTCTGCTACCAGTATGCCATGGCCATTCCTCAGGCTTGAATGTTTGAAGCTCTGTTATTCGTCTACCTGAGGAAAAATGACTGAAATCAAACTTTCAACGACCTGTAAATCTTCCGTCAGTCAACACTTAATGTGGCTTCCGTGATTGAAGGGTGAGTGGCTGTATATCTTGTCTAAATGTGGCGGAACGGTTAACTGTTCAAACTATTAGCCGGAAGGCAGAGGGATCAAGGCTCCCTGGAGTCTTGTGAGATTTGCACTGCTGGTGGTTCCAAACAAGGATGAAAAAGTTGTACGACGCCTCTCGGCCTTTCAGAATAGATTGACTTCACTTCGAGGGTGAAATCTCCATTAAGATAACAGTACTTCCGACTTCAAACGCTAAATATTTTAACAACATTCTGTCTGATTCCAGATAAGCATTGCGTTTCCCTCAATTTATCCAAATTATTGCCCGTCTAATTACTGTAACCCAGATCCGTTGCTTCTGTGCTTTGATGCACTGAATACAGAGGGGAAGTTCCTGTTAGAACGCGTGTCACTGCTACCAGAGATGGATGTGCCACTGGGATGTACACAGAAGCCATCTGAAGTGCCACACTGTCGTGGTTGGTCCCCACTCAACTAGGTACATCAACACAGGCTTTCTCTAGTGAGGATGTATTGCAGAGTGGATGAAATTTGCTTTGTGATGCATACTCATAAGTAGTTATAAGTAGTCGGTGAATACTGGATAGGTTTTACGCGAGGTCTCGGAAAGAAAGACGAGAAAGGTCGATAGTGCACAAGTAGCAGCCTGGTGGGTCAATGTATCCTCACATGCCAGCGGTGATTTGCAGAGTTTGTTCCTCTACGGCACAAGTGGCCATAGAACAGCTGGGCAACCTGCAGGTCGTCGTCACGTACGTTCGTGCACCGTATATGGCGCTAGAGAACATCACGTGAAAGCGCGATAGGCTCCATCAAGATTTAGACACAAGAAAATTTGTCGGACACGAACTGAATGACCCCGAAATTTAGCAGAAGATGGCCAATAGCACGTCAGTTTTGGGCTGTGATACATTTCCGTCTACTGTGTACTAACCACTTCAACGATTCTTTACAAACAGAGTGACCTGATGGAAGTGAATCTAGTCAGTTTATCAGCTACATTGGTTCCAGCTACCACAGTTTTGACCAACGGAACGTGCGAGACCGTGGGAGATACAGCCAAGCGTTGGAGGCAGTGGTATTTAAGTTAGTTCGGGGACTGAGTAGCTACGAATTTAAGGAGACAGCTTAAATGCTCGAGCGCCACTGACTGTGCGATTGTGCCATTTCTGCCATTGCCATTAATCATTGGTTAATTGGGTCCCGGGGTCCCCATCCATGAAGGCGGCAGTTGTAGACCCGACTCAGTTAATTGGTTAGTGTTTTCATGCTTTGTTGCCAGGTCACACACTGTCCACCTCCTGGCCGCTTACACTCAGCACAGGGCTGGGCTAAAAAGGCTCTGCGAGGCAGGTGGTCCTCTGGCATGTGGAGTACATGTCTCACCGCCTTCGTACTTCTATCACAGAAGTAAGTGCGAATCTGCCTTGTCATACGATTTCTTGCAGTACGAGGGCTCGTTGGGCTGCTCACTGTCTGCCTTCCTGGTATGCTTGAACTTTGGGGAACTGAATTCCAGCTATTGTAGCTCATAGGATAATTACAGCACTGAAGCCCGACAACCACACCAAGGTAACAGGCTTAGGTCGGGGAAGAAATTGAGGCATCATTTCTTTCTCGTTATCTTGTTTTATTGTGCTAATTACGTAACGCCGGTGACGCGGTTGTGTGATTTACCTTTGTTTATCTACGTCTCTTATTTTGAATAATATACTGACGAAGTTTGTTCATTTTGAGCACTCTGAAGAGAGGTGGGGATTCAACACACCACGGATTTTGGTTTTAGAGCACCTATGCTTAACATGTGCGACGAGTGAGCCACACATAATACTGGTAGATGATTGCACAGGAACAGCAGTTTGTAAAATTGCGAAGACGGTAGACAGCTCAGTCACCGGCAATATATTTCCCCTGGTAGAACGCTTCAATGGGTCTAATAGAGATCACCCAAGAAACCGCCTAAAAAAGGTATATTGCAGGCCTTTGAACCTGCCAAATAGTCTTGAAAGCTGGGGCTTCGCACCGAAAAGCAGTGAAATATATGTGGAACACCTATGACGATTCTCAGTTAGTCTCCCGGGATACTGAGTATTGCGAAAGAGACAGTTTATTAACCATGCTGATCGCGACTGAACAGTACTCTCCCTGTTTTGGTGTAATTATCCCGCTTAGTAAAAATAAGTGATGAGAGGAGGTTAAAGGTTATTATCGATTATCGGTGTTCGGGCTTGAAGTGTTGACACCTGATGCGCTCTCCGAGCCCATTGCCACTGCTGCCTGGCCGAACGCCAGAAGCACATGTTCTCACATCTAAAAGGGTTACGTATTCGCATCTTCAACAGTGTGTTTCGTAAGCCTGACGTTGAGATCGAGAAAATGTAGACTGCTGATTTGCTTGATTTAGGGTGAACCTCCAGTCAAGTGGGTGGTGTGAACTGTTGGGAGTAATCAACCAAAATTGGAATAGAGGACTATTCAAACAGGAGCTATGCAAAATACACTCATTTGCAAATAAATTTGGCTTTGAGAGAGACTCACCTGAAACCCAGCTGAATCTCTCGTTTGTGATGTTTTCAGGCAACTGAATGTTCTGCACCAGGCCTCCTCATGTTTCAGTTGGTACGATATTCGAGATATCGCGATGCATGTATATACGTAATGCACTGCTCATAAGGTTGCTGAAGTTATGCAAATTTACAAAGGCTGGCAAGTAATCAGGTGAGACTGTTTGGCAGGCTTCAAGCGTCCGTGCCGTTTCCCGCCTAGGAAGTACTGGGCCAAGTCAGGTAACTTACTGGATCACTGCATGAGGTCACATTAGTTGAAGTGCGAAGGCGTTCGCCTGTTCCGATGTGAAGATGCATTTCACAGACGGACAAGTGAAAACGTGTTCTCCTTGCAAGTCAGGCATCCCCAGTTCAGATTCGGGCGCCAAAATTCCCCCAGATGATGAGTATAATAAATGCAATACTCAAGTAATCATTTCCTAATTTAAAAAAAACATACAGGCGTCACACTCAGCAGTGTCCACAACTTACTTCCACTTGGATGCATTAGCAAACACCGAAAAATCCCAAGAAAACTTGAAATTAAGCCATAATCGTCGTATTCTATTCTCCGTTATTCGTTTCTTATGAGTAAATTTATTCCGGACAACACAACTGTGGACACCATCCAAATGAGATACTTTCTGTATTGGCCAATAGTCATCGGTAATAACAAAATGGACTTTCCATAGTTCCTACAAGAAGGGTTGGTTTACTTGATGGCAGACGGATCGATGAGGTTCCACTTTACTGTAGTTTTATGCCTTATTGTGTGTCGAAGGATACAGTAATCCTCCTTTGGTAAAACCTTAAAGAAATTTGGTCGTCTTAGAGAAGTGACCGTATTATAGAAGAAAGAATGTTATGCAATGTTATCATTGCAATAGCAATGCACCGTCACGCAGTTGTTTTGAAGAGGGGGTCTTTACACAGGCGGATTATTGCAAATCGTCCTTTTCTAGCCAAACCATCAAGCAGGCAAACTGGTTTGATTTATTACAGGTTGACCGACGGTTTGATTGGCTAGCCGATGTGTCTCAAACGATCGTAAAATAAACCTCCTATTTTTTCAATACAGCAGGCTAGTTGTGGGACTTTTCTGGTCTAGCAATTGATGTAACCAAGAAATTTCTACCCTTTGCTTCCCGAACTACTTCAAAATGGTCATTGGACGCTTAAAAGTTTCGTTCAAGCTAACCATGCTACTTACAAAGAAGAACCGTAGCCGTAACACACTAGTCAGAAGTTTGCTGAAAACTCTTCCACAACCCACGACTGGTTTCGCCCTTGTTGGGGCTCATCAGGTAGGCGCAGTCCCCGAGTTTCCGTCAACCTTATGTTCTAAATTGCAATTGTTCCAAATTGCTAGAAATTAGCGAACTACACTCATTTGCATACCAATTTGGTTTTGAAAGGAGACTCACCTGGAACCCAGCTGAATCTCTCGCTTATGATGTCAAGGAGATTTAAGCAAACTTACAAGTGTTGTATTACGTCATTACGCTCAGCTGCTTAAAAGCATCATAAACGAGCGATTCAGCTGGGTCCAGGTGAGTCGCTTGTCAAAACCACATTGATGTGCGAATGAGTGTATTTGTCGGAGAACAGTAGCCCTTCAGTGTATCCAGTCCTGTTCTTTCTGACAGCAACCTGCGTAGTTGAAAGTAACATATGCCTCCATAAGAAAACTCTGGATGGAAAGCTTACTACATAAGAAACGTACTTGTGCTTCCTGAAATCTTCCGATAAACCAGAACTCCCGAATAGGAAAAAAATTCCTGTTGGCAACATGGAAAGCTTTTGGAGCGCCCCTGACTCGAAACGAAAGAAGTCATTACTAGTTTACCGAGCTCATGGTTAATCAGGTGTTAAATGTCTGTTGAAATTCTATAAGCTTGGTCAGCGTCGAAGAATGTGCTGATCCACTTACCACAGCACCGTCTGTCATACCTACAAATATTTGGACTTTTGGCTCAGAATACTAGAAAGTAGTGAGAAAGTCACATCGTCATTACTGATTAATAAGGACGGCCTAGATGTTTTTCCAGTGAATGACGGCTGAACACGAATAGGTGCGCACGTAAAAGACGCGAAAATAGCTGATAAAGCAGCAATCCTTGGATCTTTTGGTCGGTCGTTCTGTTTTTATCCGTCAAACAGCAGAAATGCCCACATTCGACAATCAGACATACCCTTACATTTGCTGCGCTTTGAGTGGATGGTGAGTTTATCTTGGCCCATTATGACTAATTGTACGGTTACCTAAACACATCATACAGCCAGCTCTCACTCAGTTGGGCTTCAATTTCTGTCACAAATTCCTGGTTCACTGGTGATGTCAGAAATATAATTAGCGTGACAAAAACTACTGAAACAACAGCAGAGATATGAAACGTTTGCATGACAACGGAGGGACGTCATGCCAAAAAAACAGGTATTATTTCAAGAGCACAATGAGGTTATGCAGAAGCTGCAGCAGAGTTATCCTCAACAAACACTCATATTCAGCAATAGCTGATTTGGAGGACCCCAATGCAGTATGTAAATCGAGCAGAGTGAAGAGGTTATCTGCACTTAGTCTTTTAGATTTCGACAGCGAACAGTCTTGGAAGCATAGGGCACTAGGACTGCACGTATCTAAATTCTGCAGTGGCTCCTTCAAAGTGAATAGATTTGATGATCCACACCAAGAGATTGATACACCTAGCTATCTGTTAACACTTATCACGCATCTAGACCCTCTGTGCGTATAAGTCAGACTTGACCCTACATCTGCCTTCTCACTGTTTAATCCATTTGACGTCGCACACTATGGACGTTCGCAGGGATTCGCCAGATCATCGTGCGGTCAGCTCTAGGAAGATCTCCTCCTTCGATCACAAATTCCAGTTTATCGGAGCTGCTTGGTGTGAATACAATGCCGTCACTGTACCGAAACCTAATCCCAGGTAACTATGTCGAAACCCGGACCATTTTGTGGACCTGCATAAGTGTTATAGACAAACGGGGAGTATGTAAATAGTCATCAGAAGTGAAGCTAAATCTGCTTGTTGGTAGTAAGAAGTCAGTTTTCCTGTTCTACGGTTTAATTCAATTTTAGCGGCTTTAGCATACGCCTGGATTAAATCCTTCGGTAGAATTCAAGCTTCTGTAGGATATTTGCCACGTATCTACTGGAATTGATCCATGTATATTCATCCGAGATCAGATATACTGGCCAATGCCATCCTGATCTCATAGTCAGTGACCACACTGAGCAACCATCATCATTTCGTTCACCGAACATGTGAAGTTAGCCTACCGCTCAGGAGATCACAACTATAGTGAATCACTAAAGGGCCTGGGAGTACTGCACGGACGTTGTATTCTTATCATCCTCACATTTGTTTACAACCATCTAAAGTCTAAAATAGCATGATTTTACATCAAACCGACATCCACATCTTCTCACCTAAAGAGGAAGGGTTTTGACGAACGAAATAGATCGATCAGGGCATCGACTGTGACTGCATGGCTATCATGATCAAAGCACCATATCACACTAATTAAGTTCATTTGACGCTTTTAAAAGTAAGCACCAAGTTTGTCCACTTGATCGTAGAGTTCCACAAATTAAGACTCTGTGATCGATTGGTTCAACTCTCCGGTTTGATGGTTTCATCCTGGCACTGTGGAGTTGGTTTTTCGGTCATCGTTGACAATAAAAACCTTAGTCACGTCCCGTGATTTGAGAAATCTCAACTAATATACATCGTCCTCGGACACAAGAGTTACTTTTCTTTCTTTGTAGATAAGTGAGCTGATCGTAGGTACAAAGTACTTGTCCATCATTCGGGGACAAGGTGTCACATGTTTTTTTGTCTAGCTTTCGGGTTGATACAGAAAATCTAGAGGAAAAATTTTACGACTTTTCAAAGTAAATCATAACTGGCATGTTGAATTGTATCCGGTCATCAGTAATTATTACAAACATGTGGAGAACAAAGGCCACCTCGTACACGGGGATCAGGTTGAATCATGATAAACGGAATAAAATAATCTCGGATTCATAGAGATTTGGGAAAAAATAGTATAACAGACTTCCTCGTCAAAGTGTATTTTTCACAAAGTAATCTGTCTGCTGACGACTTGAACAAGACGGCCAATTTGGGTTCCCTTATCGCATTTGTCCAACTCAGTGCGGTGACTCTAACGGATGAATTCATTTTGTTCCAATAAACAAGAGATTAGAAGCAACTGTCCTCAAAAACAGATAGCCGGATAAACGCATTTGTTACGATTATGTTTACACCAAATAAAAAAGGCTGTTTCTCAGCTGACAAAAGATGGAAACTGCATAACACATCCATGGGAACAATTTCTGAGGATTGGACTGTGTTTCTTCCCAGGTGTTGATTCTTTTCTTCCATTCTTATTTAATTGTACAACGCGATTTCCCATTTCTGTTATTTTGGTTGTGCGCCTATACCGCCTTTCTTGTTTGCGACCTGAACGTAAACCGTTATCTTGACCTTATCATCGCACGTGTTGTCTAAGTCAACACGTGGTTTCGCTATCTTGTAAACACGTTGCCTTGAGTCGGTGTGGACTTTGAGATCCGTTAGGAATTAGCAGTTCCTAGACCGGTGTATAGAAGCCGGCGTAGTCCCACGATTTGAGGTTTCTATGGCTTTATTATTTTACTACTGTATGTATAGTACCGCATCTGTAGATAAACCTCCGTTTGAACGATTTAGCTTTTGGGGTTTCGCGCGTAACTCAACGTGGTCTGATAGATTTCTGGAAACAATCTAATACTGGGAGGGTGGCAAATGAGAAAATTATTGTAAAATTCCTGTACTATGGTAATATATTTTCATTTGTGTCCACAGTTTTCCGCCTAGTTCTCCTGAACTGGGAATGGGAATGTTCACTTCGTCTCAATTGCATGTTCCAGTCATCCAATAGTTTTGCGTATCCGTGATTCACATAGTATCCAGACGCTGAACTCGCTTAACTTTAGACAGCCTCATTGTACCACTCCATAGGAAATAGGACCTAAAAACATCATAAACGAGAGATTCAGCTGGGTTCCAGGTGAGTCTCCAGTAAAAACCAAATCGGTATGCGAATGAGTGCTTTCACTAATTTCGTTCAATTTGGGTTCACGTAGAAAGCAAGATTGACGGAAACTCGGAGACTGCGCCCAGCTGATTAGTCCCAAGATGAACGAAACCGGTCGCTGGCTGTCGAGAAGTTTGCAGCAACCTGATGAGTAGTGTGATACATCTATAAGAAGAAATGTTTTGTTTACTAACACTTCCTGACTGTTACCAAGTTGCCAAGATAACACCGGCATCGAACAAAGAGACAACAAAATTTAGGTCAGTCGCTTCCTCTGAAACTACTTAAACGAGCGCTCCTGAATAGATTATGACCTACCCCGTCAAACCGGGTTAAACATTCAATCGCACTTTACAGTAAACGCTGTTACACACAGTCCATTCGTTCGCTTCAGCACAGGATATAAAATTTCATACTGTACATCTGTTGCTCATTGACTACGATGATGCTCTTGGCAGCTTTCCACTGAAGCAATATTTGGACAAAGCCTGCTCAAGTTAACTGAACAGTGCCTTATAAAGCGTAAATGGTGGCTTTTCTTCCCCATTGCCGACCAACAGCAAGGCCTCCAAGCGTACTAATTTTCTCTTCTATATTCTTTGGATGTAAAAGATATACTCATCTCACATTTTCTCATTCATTGCAAATACGCGGATGGTGAGTGATCGGCTGCATTTATCACGTACCTGGAGCAACTCTGCAACTACCAACTGCAATGTTATTAGCTTGTTCGGCAAGCCCTATCTTACTCTGGCTATCTAGAACTGCAATGACCTCCGATCTCACCTACTGTTGCAAAGCATCCGTTGATGAGTAGTTCAAGCAGATTTCTATCAATTTTTCATCGTTTGCATATGTGAGACCTGAAATTATGTATCGAGAATTTACCTTTGTTTGCTCTACTCTGTTTGAATTTGCCCCTCTTCTGTTTGTTTCTAAGACGCGGGTCTCAACAAAAAATTCTATGCCTTCAGGAAGACATCTACAACATGTGTACTAACGGTTTGTTTGTCCCGCTTCAAATTTTATGTTACTTTACATGGTATAGAAAATTACGTTGATCTGAATAAAGTGTCTTTGTTGACGTAAGTTTTTAAGAGTGAAAGATGACAAATCAGGACCACTACCAAACGTTATAAACGCTTATCTCTTATGGCAACAGAGTAACGCATCTTGGTGGATCTGGTGTTCAAAACAATACTTGGAATTAAGGTGTCCCCATGAATCAGTAACAATGCCGAATATTAAAAACGGTATAGGAGTTTACTGCTTAGGCCTCGAATTGGTGTTCTTTTAATCGGATGGGTGAGTAGTGAATGAGAAATTAGAGGCTTGGAGGTTCGACCTGCCAGCCGCAGCCAACGTAGTCCTATGAAAGTAAGAAATGTCACAATTTGACTGAAGGAAAGGTGGAGCTGAGTGAAGCAAGACGCCAGTCTTTTAAAAGTCTGCTCAAATAAATGGCCAGTAATAAGAGGGATGTGCAACTCGGATGTCAACAAACTCAACAAAAAGCGCGTATCTTTCAGATTTCAACAGGTGCATTGAAGGTAAATGCAGAAATCCAAACTGTATTTCCTACGAAACTACTAGCTAGGAAGACGGTTGAAGTGGGAAGGATATCATCTTGCATGCTTTCAACCATCTTTGTTGTAAATACTCTTTACAGAACACAAGGTTTCTTTGCCATATTGTTAATAATATGACTTCGCTGGATACGTCGGAGCACTCGAACGGGTGAAAATTCGATGCACCGGTACATCTAGCGATACAGTGCCCATGACTACACAGTCGATCCTCTAGAATTTGGTCGTATAAAAGTAACATTTACAAACGAACGTAAGACTGTCCTTCTTAACCCCGTCAGCTAATGTCATCCGACGGTAATCAACCTTTTCCAGAGCTGAATGGTAGACATTTGAACTATTCTCCACATGAATAGCAAGCGGACATCATCGGTTGTGGACAAACTGGCCAGTCCGACGGAAACTGCTTGGCTGGGAATGTCAACAGACATAACCAGGAGTCCAAAAATACTGTTTCGAGGTTTAACCTCACAAAACACATCATAGCATCATTTTACACCGCAGAAGATGAAGAATGTCGACAATGGTGAAAACAATACGGGATTCCCGCATTCTGGCGCTCGGGTGCGTAGCAGACTTCAGAGACAGACCCCGTGACCAAATGGAAGACAGAATCCTACCGACGACCAGTGTACACCATATTCGCTGCCTTAGTGACTGCTACAGAGATGGAAAGTAAAACCATCTGTCAGCCGCTTTATCGGTTACCTAAGTGACTGGCAGCAATGACCAGATGATCTACCAGGTTGTCTTCTTGCTGTAGTCTGTTACCACGGGTTTCTGATACAGTATGAACATATGTAGGGCAACAAGGTTCATGTATATTTGAAGAATGGCCAGGTTCTGCTCAGCTTGTCTGACTGCGGGCCATAGGTATTGATGCTTAGAATGTTCGCGTTAGGCTAGCCCTAGGTCTCCTTCCTGCTCCATTTATAAAGGTTTATTCCAGTAAATAACATGGTTGTTGTCAGGAATGTCAGATTCCTGAAGATTATCCCAGAATACCCGAAACATACTGAGACATTCAAACTCCACTAGACTCCGAGCAGACAACCTAGGGTCGAAATCAGACAGTACGCTTTATAATATAGCATCTGACACCCTTGGATCAAGGTCAAACAGTGTCCATATAAATACAGCTCCAGGCCATTTACTTGCGAGCTCTCGCTTGTTTGCAATAAAGCCGTTGTGTTCCTTGTTAGCGGCACTAGGCACTGAAACAGGGAAAGTAGTTAGATACCACAGTTGTACAGCAGTGAAACACCTGTGTTCTTATCGGGTGTAGCTAGCAATGGTGATGACGAGGTCTCAGTTCGGCTATTTCAGAGGCCATATCTTAAAACCATTAAAGAAAACACCCCTAGTTCCAGCCTGATACACATCTCCCATGTGATTCAAGGATACCCGATCCGCCGCCGTGGTTATGTTATCTCAAATTAGCAAGAGCGACCCGAGCGTAAAGGATTCGTGTTCTGGCCTCATCTGTTACACTGAAATCGAAACTCCCATGATAGGTACAGCACCTCGAGATGATTTGTGGATTTTTGTTTCATGACCACCATGCTGGAGCATCAGCGTCATATACATTGGACAGAGGTTAGCACTCTCATTGCGACTGATAGAGTTGTCATGCTTTTCCGGGGCACTGGGTAAACCGTATGAACTATCTTTTAGTCCTTACTACGCAGTCGAGTCTCTTCAGTTCTACCGCTACCTTTGAGTTGGGAGTCAACCGTTTCGCACAGTGGAACTGTAGGGTATGTTGAGCAAGTAAATTCGTTCTGTGTGCAGGGCCTCCTGTGCTTTGGTTGTTCAGTAATTCACACGTGGTCATCCGCTCGATAGCCAGACATAGTACATTACTCATAAGGTTGCTGAAAATTCTTCGACAGCGACCGAAAGCATTCTTAAGTTAAGCCAATCGCAGTTGAGTGTCACACAACCGTTCCGTAGTATTCTCATACGCATAAGTGCTCTCAAATATCAAAACGTGATGCACACGAATTGAGCACTGCTTTGTCATATCTTTCTCTCGATGCAAACAACAATTACATATTGTGAAAAAGCACTTGGGTAAGAGAGAGCGGATAGGAAAATTCACAGTCAATACATGGTTCAAGGAAATGTGAAATGTGGTGAGACTCAATCACAATCGTCGCTGCTTCTGACAAAATGTTTCTTCAGAAATTTGCTCAAACTGTGTTTGGTTGAAGGTTGAATCCGAAAAGCACTTGCCACGGTACTGCTGCCAGTCACGGTAGGGATCGGGTTGTTGTTTCTCACCGAAAGTATACCAGTTTTCCCAGATGAGGCCGACGAACCGGGTGAAGGAGGAAATTTGATTCGACGTTCGTTTGGCAGACGCGGGTCACGGCCTTTTCGCTCCGCTTCACCAAGCAAGGAGACAACTTGTATGAAGAGTTCCGCAATCATGTGGTTCAAGGAAGCCGACACCTCAATGAATTTGGCATCGTGTAGACTGGCAAAGTGACGACCATCTGTTGTGCGAACGGAATAATGCAAAAAAGTTAGAAACAAGCTTGGTTTCCGCTCATGACTGACGGTCTATTAGAATGACAAACGTTCTACATCATGATCATCCCCAGAGAAAGCAACATCAGTACTGATACTGATGATTCACTGCCGCACAACTAGATTTTATTTTCGACAAATACACTCATTTGCAAATCAATTTGGTTTTCACGGGAGACTCAAGTGAGTCT
Organism: Opisthorchis felineus; assembly: GCA_004794785.1. Taxonomy (NCBI): domain Eukaryota; kingdom Metazoa; phylum Platyhelminthes; class Trematoda; order Opisthorchiida; family Opisthorchiidae; genus Opisthorchis; species Opisthorchis felineus. The sequence goes on along the minus strand of SJOL01004777.1, from coordinate 338,919 downwards.
CTCGTTTATGATGTTCTTCAACTGAATGTGCTGCACACAGGCCGCCTCATGTTTCAGTTGGTACGATATTCGAGATATCGCAGTATATTTTCATGAAGAAAACTACTCACAAGGTTGCTGAAAACTCTTCGACAGCCCACGACCGGTTTCGCCCTTCTTGGGGCTCATCAGGTAGGCGCAGTCCCCGAGGTTCCGTCAACCTTATGTTCTACCTGAACCCAAATTGGACTGATTTCGACAAATACACTCATTTGCAAATCAATTTGGTTTTCACGGGAGACTCAAGTGAGTCTCTCGTTTATGATGTTCTTCAACTAAATGTGCTGCACACAGGCCGCCTCATGTTTCAGTTGGTACGATATTCGAGATATCGCAGTATATTTTCATAAAGGAAACTACACACAAGTGAATATATATATATATATATATATATATATATATATATATAGATGGAATAATTGCTTCTGTCTGCGATCTGCTGACACCAATTTATTCAGCAAGGAAAGACCTCGCTTATTCGCAGTTCACCGTCACCCATTATTCCAACGCTGATCATGCTAACGGTAAGTTTATAAATCGTGGAGTGGCCACATCTCCATGAACAGTGGCCTAATACAGCTTCTAAAAGCGCATTCATTGGTAATCTTTTGAACGTTCAGGCGTCTTTGAGCACCATGCCTATGCATGGTATATGTGGCCGAAAAAAGAGATGATTACTGTTGCAAGCAAGCCCCTCACCCTCTTTCCTGTCTTCTCCCTGTCGATCATGTTCAGCGTACCTTTAGAAACGTAAGTGGATTTAATCATTGCAGCATAAATTCTGATGACGAGCGTCCCATTTAACCAGTCGAGTGCTTACAAGAGATATTCGGACAGAGGATCATCACTAAAGTAGTGGGATTGATGTCATATGCGCTTCCTTCTTCGAGATATTTGGCAACATACTATGCCCTAACCCTAATCCTAACTTCAGGACGCAAGACCAGCAGTTATAGTAGCTTTATTTTTATCTGCCTAACCATGTGAGTACTGTTCGCCTGACTGACAAAATTTGTGTACATCAAGTGGCACTCTCCAGTGGTCCACCCTCACCAACGGTCTGCTTATTGCGGTTGCTTCTTTTGTCGAATAAGGTCTCAAGAACCGTTCTTTGTCTGCTCGGTCAGTGGCCTCTGCAACATGGCCTAGTCACTGCCAATAACTGGTTGCAACCATCTGTCATCTGACGACGAAAAATGTCACTTCACTCGGATTCAAATCGCAAGCTTTTGTACGCATTTCTTGGGCTCGTCACCAGTGCATTCCATAACCCGTGAGGCAGACCGGGATGTCCTTACAGGGAGCAGAGTCCAATGCTTGATGGCATCAGCTGCTTCCACAAATAATCATAAATCGCGGCGACAAACCCCTTAAACTTTAGACGGAATCCTACAAAAGCTAACTGTTACAGCCCATCTGAGGTTCGTAATTGAGTACGCTGTCCGATCGTGGTGTCAGTAGCTCAACCATAACAAAAATTAGTAAAATACGCCCATTTACATATCAACTTGGTTTTGACGAGAGACTCACCTGGAACCCAACTGAATCTCTCATTCATGATGTTCTTAAGAACATCGTGCAATTTGCGTCAATTAGAACATAGGTTTGACGGAACCCAGGGGACTGTGCCTACCTGATGAGCCCCAAGGAGGACGAAACCGGTCGTGAGCTGTCGAAGAGTTTTCAGCAACCTTATGAGTATCGCATTATGTTTATGAATGAGCACGATGACGTAGCACAACGCGACGTCCAAAAAGTCCTAAAATGAGTCTCCAGCACATCTTGGTGTGTGCTGTGCGGGTTATAGAATATTGCGTGGTGATCTCATTCTCTCAGTTCAACTAATGACGCAAACGAATCACCCCATAGTTCTGTTTTGCAAACTTCAATAATCAAAAGGACACAAATTTAAATTTTCCTCCCATCACTGAAAATTTAACCGTATCAGAGTTTAAGCAAGTGTTACACTAAATAGCAGCCTGACTTTCCGTCATGGCACCTAAACTTACAAGTTACGCTTTCTAAGACGTGCAAAGCCCAAGCATGTTATTCCGCAGCAACTCGTTGGGTTTAATTTTAAAAAAACAGTGGTTCATGAGGTATTTCCGAACATGTCCTTTAACCGTGCCCAACCCCACTAATCAGTCGTACACAAATCGGTAGGAGTCTTTCAACGCTAGCGCACGGCCTGTTGGCACATTTATCATCAACCGCAGGCTGTTAGAAGAGAATAAAAACAAAAAGTTCTGTGCGCACCAATCAGCGGCCGGATATGCACCGCTGATGAACCTTAATAGGCATTTCCCGGTCTCATGCGAACTGATTAGAATAACCGTGTCAGGCCAGAAAGTGGCTGCGAAAAAATATTAGTGTGAATATACATTCTACATCTCCCGTAATTGTCTATGAAGTCGATTTTCCAACACATTTTCACCTAAGTTATTGACAGTTACAAGACATTTAACTTCAAAATATGAATTTTCCATCGCTCTGCACCGTTGGAATTCAGCATATTCTTTCACGAATGAAAAACCGAGCTATCCGATCGTGTTGTTCACACCCTCATCACATATTTCATGCTGAATCGCTGTTACTCCAGAGAAGATATATCCTCAAATCACGTGACTTGAAGCTCATTCTGGTGGGAACAGCGTACGCTTCGATCGACCGTTTAAAACCAGGTCAAGCTGCGGTTTCTGGCCTGCACTTTTCAGTTCAAGGCCATAGGATAAGATGACAGAAAATTGTCCCGAAAGTGACTCTTTCTGGGTTTTCAGATACCAGCTTTTCTTTTATGTTGGCCTCTTTATTGAAGCCTGTGTAGCATTACGATCCCAGTTAGTCGCCACATTTTGATATCATACTTCTCGCTTTATCTTTTCCACATATTCAGCACCTACTGGCGCTACATGTGACTTGATCGGCTTGACGGAAGGATCTGATCATGCCTTTACTGCGGTGGATGAAAAGGACCGGATTCCACAGGTGCAAGTTATACTTCCGCGCTTGACTGGTGGACTGACGGTGTTGAATAGAGCTGGCTGGTGTTTCCATCGGTGAGGCACAGCATGTCATAATCTGCACAAGTATGTAACATTTCCATATATGTGTAACTAATGCATTTATTTCAGGCGTGTTTGAAAGATTTTCCTTTTCAAATATATGTGCAGTTCGTACAGAAAAATTACCAAAAACAGATGTGGAGCAATGCAACGCATCGCTTTGAAACATCAAGATATCGATGGAAAGACCTTAGTTACGCAGGTCTTGTGTTGGTGAGGATTGAACCTTGAATATCATGGCATATCATATATGATGATATTATATAGAATAGTTTATAAACTAGGGAGTCGACGGCCTATTGCTCTCAGTCATAGCCACCCCAGACTGGTTTAATTGACAATGCTGTGATTACTCCGGTGAGATAAACTGTGGCAAATGATGGCTTTAGGCTCTTATACCAGAAACTTTATCATAGTTGTTTGACAGTATTTATTACGGGTGTATTGCAATCGAAGGTGATGATGATTAGTCCCTTCGAAGTTTACCCCTAAAGCGAATACCTCCCTTTAACAATGACCCTTTTTGTCGGACCCTGCCGAGGCACTGAAGATTAAAACACCAAATTTTTATCGAAACAGTAAAGTGAGGTATGCTTTCGTCTCACTAACTACGCCCATTTTTGGCGCTTCTTCTGGAGTTGATCATTATGTGGACATCAGTTCTCATAGATTCTCCTCCTCACAAACCGTGGATGATTCGTGTGCTAGATGCACATCCAATTACTAAAAAGTGACCGTTTTTAAACAATCACTATTGTTTGAATAGCCCTCACTATCTACTGTAAAGACTGCTTCCCAAAAATTGGTAAGATTGTGGACTCGAACCTTGCTGTTTTCGTTGCTAATAATCCGTGAAGTTTTTTAGTGTGCCGGAATTCGAATTCTAGACATCTGACCGACAAGCCCATTCGGATTCAGAAGGGCACGTTGACTACCGCATCTGAACACATGCATTGAGTCCGGCAGCTACTAATCTGTTGAGAACTTGACCGGTAATCAGTGGATCGCCTTTCAGGCAACAAGCTCAAAACCTAAGCGTGAACATGTTACTCCACTCAGACGAGAAAATCCACAAAAAAGTAGCGTGCGTCAGTGTAGTTGTGGTAACAAGCTCGTCCTTCATATGAGATACACAGAGTTCAAATACCGGCAAGATAAATCATAAACACTGCTGGTTAATTTTATACTGACCAAAACTCATGGGAGGTGGTCATTTCACCAGAAATGGTGTGAAATTCTATTCCTCAAGGCCCCAAATACGCAAAAACCATTAGTCACACGTCTGAAAAAAGTGAAACTTGTTACCAAAATTAGAAAGATGTACTCCCGTTATCAGTCAGTTTCTGTTCACCTACCTACCTGTCTACCTTTCTATATGGCTGTCCGTCTGCCTGCCTGTTTACCTGTCGGTCTGTCTATCTATCCGCCTGTCTGGCTATCGCCTTTCGGTCTTTGTCGTCTGTCTGCCTGCCTGTCTATCTATCTATCAACTGTATTATTTAGATATGACGTGGGACCGTCTTTTTCAGGATAGCCTTAAGCAGTCCCTTCTACACGACCTTATTAGGGATTGTGCGACTTCGTTTCTTCCCGTTGATGGCGTTCTTGGCTCATCTAATGACGCAAGTGAACCACTGTTGTTGAAACCACGTTTTCAAACCTACGCCAACGGATGAACTTTATGTTTTTGGTCATTGATAGGGACAAGTCTATGGAGAATTTGTTGAAAACTGCTGCTAGGATGCAAAGTCAGAACCTTTTTCTTCGACTTTTATGAACTCCACTGGTTGTTCCCAGCCTGCAGTAGAGTTAAAAAGGCAAACTTCTGAACGTCTCAAAAGAGCAGCACTATCCTATCTGCGGTCGAAATAGCAGGTAGTAGTTTGCGTCTCAATGGACACCAGAATATCAGAAAGCGCGTTCATCCCTCCAATGGCCGACTTTTGAGTAACACACCAACTGCTTTCAATTTGAAGAACAAGGCTCCGAATGTCAGTACTTCAGCGCAAGTTGGTTGAAACTTCATTTATTGCGAACAAGGGTCGCATTATACTGTTTAACCATTCCGGGATATTCATGTAAAAGGACCTGCTTCCCTTCCGTTATCGACTTTTTCTTAAAGACGAATGTTGCTTTACCAGATGTGTACAGCCACGATTACCAAAGGTGCGTGAAAGTGGACCTTTTACCTATAATGATTGGTGAAGTATGTGGTAGTATTTTCCATCTGTATGGGCTCGAAGAGGACTCTGTTGAAACATTCATCGAGAGTCAACTTCGCGTCAGAATTGTCTACTTGACCGACATCAGGTTAAATCTACCTTCAAGTGACAGAACGGTAGTATCTCACGTGAAAGCAGTTATTTTGAGAACCACTATTCAGTCAACCCCTAAAGCGAAACAAATTATGCAAAGTTGTCTAAAAGCATGTCGGCATATTATGTGACCCATAAGCCCGATTCACATGTAACATCTCCTTGTAAACCAACATGTGATCGATGGATTGCTGTCACCAGCAATGGAAAACCATCATGTGTATACTTCATTCTCACTTCATTCATCGCCTTCGGTACCTAAAAGGGTGTTACAAGGACCTCGAAATCTACAAAAGCATTTTTAGAAAATAAAGTGTTCTACACAGGAAAATGCGGGTAGCCCAGGTAGCGTAGATAGTTCATGTGATCTTACCTTCAGAAGAGACTTGGCGTCCTCGTACGAGGTCGGTTTTGTTGCCCACCAAAAGCACAGGGATGGGAACTACAGCTTGATTGGATCCTCCCTTGCGTATCACGCTCGGTGACTGGGAAGGATCGAATGACGCTGACAAGGTGCTGGTGATCATGCGTGCTGCGGCGAAACTTGCGTTATCATCGATGGCATACACGACAATAAATGCGTCTGTGCAATCCTGGATCTTGATTTCCTTGGTTGGTGTATCAAAGAGACGGCAGCATTTATGGTCACACACAGAGCGATCAGCTTTCTTCACAATCATTTCAAAACAATGAGTCAGTCAAAGAGAACCTCTCTAGTAGGAGACAACCACTGGAAGAACCTAGATATCCACAAGTGCAGTAGGTCTCTTTTTATGGGTGAGGGAGATGCTGGTGGATTTATTTATACTGAACTCTCTCAGCATGATTAAGCCTAAAGCCGAAAGAAGACAATTCACTACTTTTTCAAACAATCAAACATAAAAAGTTCCCTTCCCACAGATACTCACAAAGTTTGAATTTCTCTTTTTACATGTTTTACATCGTTTCGTCATAGTGATTTTAAATTTAAAATGTAAAATTTTATCGCAGGCCATTTGCAGTTCTCGCGACAACACAAGTCATCTTGTTTTGTTGTGGAATAGCAGCTGGACTTTCTGCCATCATACAGTTTTCAGCTCCACTCTGGCTGATATGATTACGTCTGTTGTCAGGAGGGTCATATTCCTGAAAATAACACCAGAGAGCCCGAATCTTACTGGGATGCTAAACTGCACCGAAATCTCAATAGGGAAGCCGGCAAGCACCAAGGCCAGTCAATCACTCCATCAGTTTACCAACAACATGGATCAGTGAAAAGTGCTATTCAAATAGCGCAATAGGACTGTTGTGTGCTGAGTTGGCGAGTTTTTTTCCGGCACTAAGGCACTGGAGCGGGGACTGTAGTAGATATAACACCTGAATTTGAGGCTTAGAAAGAAACTAAGCATCTTCAGTTAGTCAAACGCGAGGGACATTTAAGACTGGCCGCCGACTCGTTCGATTTGCCCACTGTTCTATTGTGATAAGAATGAACACATCAGAATCTCCATATGCAGTATGGCCGAGTTGAATGTTTTCAGACATTCTTCTCATTAGGAGCCGAAAGATCGGTTTTGATCGCACAACTGGAGAATTTTTAGCGCAACCACATGTTATCTTCGTGAGCATTTCAATTGATGTTGCTTTTTCCCCTGTTGGCGGATCGCGCTGTTGACTGAACTGAACATGTTGACAGACATTCGCGGGGTTCTTTGATGTAACATCTGTGTGGTGAAGTGGTGAATTACAGGTGAGGCAGCCTCAGTCGATGCGTCATGTCACTCAGCATGCCCCCTTGTTTTTTTCACCTCTTGGCGGAGTTTCAGTACAGTCGGTTCACCATACCCTCTCTCAATACACTTGGTAGTTTGTTCGAAAGCTGAGCCACATATTAAGACCCGGTGACCTAGTTTGATATCCAAATCGAGGCCATCAACCCGGTCGGTCCATCAGATAATATCTTGACGAAGAGTACTGCTAGTTTTCTCAGGCCCACTGTGGGAATGCGAGGCCGTGCCGGAAGAATTCACAGTGTGGTTGGACTGAGGACATTTCGTAATCAACAACACGTATTGTGGTTTACGCAGTTCCTTAAGTGAGCTACTCTTAAACGCAGTTTGGAAAATATCTTTTTCGCCACCTCACAAAGGTGGGCCATGTCGTACGCCAAATAACAAACCCAGCTGAATTACCATGTTAGCGGGTACTTCATTTGCTTCAAATCAAAATACCTGGCTGTAGAAGTTTCAAATATATGTAGGACCTACGTACCTCATGTAGGTTTTTTATCTTCCTGCCTGTCTTACAGAACTGCGTCACAAGTTGCGATCTTTCTGATATGGATATGAAAGAATAACTCTAAAGAACATCTCTCACGTATATTGATCTGTGGCTTTCCGAAAGTTCATGAGTTCATTCTCCCACGAAAGTGTTCCGTTTCAGTTCAACAGGTTGCCACTCAGAAGTAAGGGAAACCGCCTGGCAGGCTTCTTTTTTTGCAATCCTGTACTGAGATGAGTTACAATCAACTTGGTTTTCGTTCCTCGAAGAATGACTGCGCATCGGCTGACTCTGTCGCTTTGCAGATACCCAAATGATCGGTCCTTTTAAACTCAGAACATTGTGTGCTTCAGGCCTAGCGTGACAAGCAGTGTTCACGATCGCAATGATTATGCACGGCAGGGGAAAACCTCACAGGCTATTTTTGGACTGCAAACAGCCAACGTGAATATCGTATTTCGGTTCAGCTTATGGTTGACGACGAAAACAAACCCTGAGTTGACTAACGGACAAAACCCGACTGAGGAGGAAATGTGTCAGTTTGAACAGCTGTCCTCGTGGTGGTTAGTTTTCGCAATTTCTTTCCAAAACACAACACTGAACCAACGTGTTAATTTCACAAGTTCATTCATCCAGGAGCTCACGAGTTAGAGGGTGTAAGACAGACAAAATCCACCACTTTGCAGAGTCATGTCACTTTGATGGTTTTTTCTATCTCGTAGGATTTTACTCAGTGACCCTTAAATGGTTCAACGCATAATCCCTTATTCCAAGGGAACTTCAATGATAAACCCTAGCGAGGAAAGTCTGTTACATAACGTCCTGCTAGGCATACAACTATTCTTGATTCTAAAGCCAATGAATAAAAACTCAGGTGAGTTTGATTATGTGAACAATCAAGTTACTGAGCTGAGTACAGTAATACGGGCTTCCTAAACAAAGGTCACTTACGTGATCGGACAGAAAATTCTTGGAGGATATAGTGGGGAACCGTAAACAAACTAATTTCAGTCAATTGGATAACGCTTGGAACCAATCGAGGAACCATCCTTTCAGAAAAGTTTGAAAAATATCGGTGGATTCATTTCTGTGTGAAATTTTGCTTTTGGTGCATATGCTACGTCAGACCAAGTGACTAGATTACGAGGTGGGTGAAGTTTCAAGGATGACCAAAAGTCAGTCGGCAAACCTCTTTCTATCAGATCAGCGTTAGGTCTTGCTTGAGAATACTTGTTTGTTTGTGCGAACCAACAAGAGTTAAAATCTAGGAGTTAGGGAGACACTTACATGAATTTGGGCCAGTTCTTCCGGTTCACTTTATGTAAAGATTGTTCTTGCGTATTGTTTATACGTTTTGAGGGGTCTGTTTTGATGGGCTAGTACTTTGGCAGTCATGCGAGGAAGAGATTACGTGAATTTTGGTCGTGTTTTGGCCCTGTAAAAATTTTGCGAAAGATTCCAGTTTGTTGTCAACCGCAGATCATCACGTTCCAATTCGGTTTATTTGAGACCGCTGTCGTGAGCCCTCCTTCCTATTCACATTGAGTTCCACCGCCATCAGCGGATGTGATGTGAATCGTGGTCCCATCTTAAAAGTTCTGCATTCTCTATATCTATTCTATTTCCTGCGTCTAGCACTTCTCTCGTCGAAGCCGAGTATTTTAACAGCTCCTGGTATTCTTCCGCATGTCTTCTCCGCTTACCGATTCTGGTGTATAGTTCTCTAGCCGTCTGACCTATGTAGACCTTGGTGCAGCAGTTGCCTTTAATTTTGTACGCACTATCTTGAGTTCTTTCGAACGGAAGGCGTTCCTTCAATTGCACCCGTAGTGAGGGTAAGTTTTTCCCTTCGGGAGCGCTACTCTGTGTTCAGATCCCTTCGAGTAACCTCAGATATTCCTGCATTACGGGGGAATGACTGCTATGCTAATCCATCGCTTACAAGGTTTCGATATCGGGTCCAATAAGCTTCTTAATCGCCACCCAATCAAACTCACTTGGCATTCGTTTTCTTGAAGCCTATTCCGAACCTCAGTCTCAGCTGCTGTTCAGTCGTTCTCTTCTCTGCACACCGCTCTGGCCGGACTAAACATGGATGGGACAATGTTCATATATGCCGATTTAGAATAAAGGGAATCCTTCGATCGACACCTGACATTGACTAAGTGAGTTGTCGGTACGATCTCCTTCTGAGTCGTCCTCCCGAGGCCTTAAAATTCAACCAACCCCCTAATCCAGTTACTTTACGTGATGGATGTTTTATGTGAAAAGCAAATCGTAGCAAACTGCGTCCAATTTAGCTTCAAGTAAAACATAAGGTTGACGGAAACACGGCAAATGCACCTACCCGATGATCAGGCAGAGAGGCAAAATCAGTCATGTGTTTTAGAAGGATTTTCAGCAACTTTATAAGTAACATGTTCTGGCTAGACAAGATCCACTGAGCGTTTTTTCAAACTTTTCTGAAAAGACAACATTAGCATGGGCGATATTCACAAGAAAAACTGAGGCTGATGGCGTTATGTATTGATAGTTCCACTTTTTAAATCAAACCAAGTCAGGTCACGTGACGTCACGTCTAGTCAAGTCAAGTCAAGTAAATCAAGTCAAGCGAAGCGAAGTGAAGCAAAGTGGAATCTCAGGTCAAGTAGATCCAAAATCGGAATAACCTTGTGATGCTAGTAAAGCATTGGAAAACTGAAGAAGATGCACCTCAAATAAAAGTCTGTCCGAGGCTGATAAGTGTTGAAGTGAAGCTTGAGAAACGTGATGGTTTTGAAATTTTAAACTTGTATTGCGTATGCGATACTGAGTGATCTAAGGAGAGTTCCAACTAGGAGGGGAATTGGATATCCAACAGGATTCTTGTGACTTGTGAATTGTGACTACATGTTTGGATTCATCCTGACCATATACTCTACGGAGATCCTGTAGGATCCAATCGTATCCGCGGAAATTTTAACTCACGGCAGGCATAAAAAACCTTCCCCCCTAAACTCAGCTTGGAGATACACTTGTTAGGAGGCGTACAGGGTGAAAATGGAATGAAATCAAGAAACCTTGTGGTTTTGTATTCTGTACTTACCAAGTTTTGTTCGAAAGCGTCCCCAGGTGAGTCCATGAAGTTCACCGTGTATACAGACCCCTTGAGGGCGGCCGTCACTGAATGGGAGACTTGGGTACTCTCATCCTCATCATATTCGCCTGAAAGTTGGGAACAAAATGGTTGACGTTAATTGCATGATATTTTCCACTAATCTGTTGAGCTTACTAGATAACATTTTTGAGGTAATCCGTTTCGGCGAAGGTTGTTCTTCAGGAAGGACCAGTTCCCTGATGGATCATTAACAAAATACTCCTGCAAACATCATTTAATGTACAGTCCATTCGGAGAAGGTGTGGAGACCCTAGCCACACTCCCACAATGTGACCGCATGTTTTGTGACGCTTTTTTGTACATTTTTGTATTGATTTAAGGAGACACGACACACATTGTGCTACGACCATGTAACAGCTAACGATACGGATCTCTGGCTCTACTTCGTCAGGACGATACTAACACCACACGGGTGACCAGTGCAACCTGTTCTGGCAAACCTAACACAACGATGAGTGCTCAGGACGATTTCCGGTGCAAAATTTAGTGAATGTTTGAGACTGAGATGTAGAAAAATTTTCTATTCACTTTGACACTTTTAGCTTCATTCTAACAACGCCTCATAAATGGTTTACCTTGGGGGTCAATGTGTTGCGGATTAGCAAGAAAACGATAATTGAGGAAAAATGTATTGGATAAACTGCATGTTCTGGAACTGGTCATTGTGTGACAGTGTGTACTGCGGTTTCACTAATCGGGAGAATGTCCATCAGAGTTTCATCAAACAGACCCTCGTGCATATAGCGTTAACCACCATAGAAGCACCGATGGTGGATGATATCTTAACTTTCGTCTTCGGAGGCCGCAAAACTCCTCCGTGTTCCAGCTTTGTGTGATTGAACCAGAAGAATCCCCAACAAACAACTGAAGAGCAAACTTCCAGAGAGGTGGCTCATAACCACCTCCGAAAAATTCCTGGACGTCCACAAAGGGCACTAGCTGGTAAGCGACACGATAAACTTGGTTTAGTTCATGTACTAGGTTGCACATGAACTGAAAGCTGAAATCAGTGGCTGAGCCGGTTGTAAAGCTTCGAGTTTTTCCTCAAGAGTTTAGTGTGTTCCACGTGTGTTCCTATGCTTATCACACTAAAATTCATCTCAATTTCTTTTCGGTGGCCTTTTCGGAGTGAAAAGAACTGGATTCATCGGATGCACATAACTCAGAGTAATCACGATGAGTTTTCGATTGCACGCAAACCATTGCTGAAAAATTCGTTTTTCCATATCGATGGATTAGGCCGGGTAAACAAAGAAATTATTTGCAAATGTAGCCACCGAGAAAAAATCTAACTTTTGTCAGACAGCAACCCCAGGTTTCTCGTCTAATAAGATCGACGTCTGTGGTTTATGGAATTCAACCAGTTAAACTACATTCACGAAGTTTGGCTCACAGTCGCGAGATGCTGATTTTAAGCGGCAGGACTTTAAATCGGATATTCTCAAGATTACCTCTCAGATGTAGGTTGACGAACCACATTAAATGGTCTTTGATCTAAGGACAATACGCACAGGAAAATCCATTTCTTGTTCAACTGGACTGGCGATTGAACCAAAAGACAATCGCTGTTATTAGTTTTCATACGGTGAGTCACTGAAGCTGATCGTGCTATTCTTGATAGCTATGTCCTCATGGACATGCAAGAGATATTTCGCCTGTTCGGAGCTATCGGTCAACTACCATAGAGATGCCAGAACAAACAAAAGCCAAAAATAAAATATTGTTGTTTTTTGTGTGCATGTAACAGTTATCACTTTATCTGTTACCCCTACATCAGTCTAAGGGGTTTTAGTTGCCGCATGTGCGTCACACGCAAACTCGCATTCAGTTCTACCCATATTCACTTGCTTCAGACACCCACGGGTTAGAAGGATCGTTACCCTATGCAAAATAGGTTTGTCATTACCACTGAGAACAGAGGAACGATGACGGCAGAAGCGTGTAGACAAAAATCTTTCACATAACACCACATAACCAGGCCTTACCTGATCTGCTTGTTGTCCAGCTGCAGACGACCATGCCACACAGTGCTAGCTTTTTTCCTCAACTTAATATTCCTTAGCATCAAACAATACACATAAGTTACTCCTTTTGGATTTTATTGCAAGTAGACTCGCGTGCTTGCGGTACAAAATGCGTCCTACTGTACTTGTCTTGCTGTTGATAGGACAGTAGTGCGAACCGTTAACATTCATTTTATCACTGACTGAATGTGTGCGATTATTGATCAAAATGTCACGGACGGACTGTAAATAGTACCGAAAATCTCACTTTTGAGGTTGGGAATGAGTGACACATATCTTACTCGTTCTCAATGGCCCATCGAACCGCTAATCACTTTGAACGTTATCATGGCGGCCGGCTGGAATCCGCATTCGCATGGGTTCAGCTACCACATTTATCTCTTAGCATTTTGGTCAGCTTGTTCTCGCGTCATCTACTCTTCTCAACACTGAGACTGGACGGCGAACTCAGGAACTGGAACCCTCAATTGTGCTGGCAATGTTGACTCCGGAATGAACCGATGCTTCTGTAGATTCTTCAGCCCCACTGGACCACATCTTTGACGGATGTAATAAACGCCTTAACTGTTGCTACCTTTTCTGCAAACTTCGATTTAGTTAAGGGATCTTTCCCAGAATCAGCTAATAGGAATGGGAACAGCGGGCAGAACAGATTATTAAATGAACCGGCTTCAGTCTGCCAGCATATGAAGCACGTACGAAGAAGAAGGAACTGCACATCTATGTCTAGACGTAGCGCACTACTCATTAGCTATCTGGAAGCTCTTCGACCGCCCACGACAGGTTTCGCCCCCTTTTGAGGTTCCCTGAGTTTACCTCAATTTTATGTTTTACTTGAGCCCAAATTGTACGAAATTAGTGAAGTACACTCATTTGCATGTCAGTCTAGTTTTCACGGCAGACCTAACTGAATCTATCGTTCATCCCTCAGCTGAATATCTTGCACCAGGCCACCTCATTCATTGGTAAGATAAGCTAAGTCTATACAGTGTATTGCGATACTGACTTTCCGTCTGGTTTGAAATGCAATTTTTGCGCAGGAGGCTACCTGGGACGCTACCTGGGACCGAGTTCGCTGTACCCAACTAATTGAAACAGGTATTTTGTCACTATCCATCAGCTGAACGCAATCAAACCATAGAGAAACTAACGTTCATCCCATAGTCATATGTGCCAAGGAATTTCACAGTTCGTGTCCGAACCGGTTTGAAGTTGGGCTCACTTGTCGATATCTTGGTGTTTTCCAACGCCTGCATTGAAAGAATAATGTTTTTTTATTTGTTCTGAAGATAGAGTCTACCCTATTCATACCTGAGTAAGACTAGGTAGGATTAGCCGACAAAAAACAAGCACAAGCCTTTCAATTGCATGGTATCTTGAGGCCTGGGGAGCGTGTACAAACTCAGATGTGGAAGGTTTACAAACGTATCATCAGACATTATACTCCTTAAAATGATAATCGCTCATGGTTTTCAATTGGTTCGGCAATGACGCGTTATGTCTTTCCGAACGAGCTGAATAGTTTTCACCCTACCGTTGAGAAACAGCAACAGGTCCTACCTCAACGAAGTTGTCTAAAGAGCTGTGCTATTCAGCAGAATTATCAGTCATACAGTCAAAATTTCGATGAAGGATTGAACCCATAAAACTCCGGATTGTTCTTAGCGTTGAGTGGGACAGCCAGACCGATCATGTTCGAGTTCATGTGTCATGGTATATACCATGATTTCTTTGTAATACTCCCCAGTAGTTGGACGACTTCTCTGGGTGAGAAGTTTAGCTGTCGATTTCAAAAGGTACTATCACAAATGTGCTCCTGAGGTAGCCAGTAGAGTCGAATTTGAATTTGAACATCCTGGGCTAAAAACAATCACACACAAAAAGCAAATGTTATTCCAAGGTATGACCGCGTTTCCAGAGTTCTAAACAGCAATGGTACTCGACAAATACACTCATTTGCAAATCAATTTGATTTTCACGGGAGACTTGTGTGTAGTTTCCTTTATGAAAGTATACTGCGATATCTCGAATATCGTACCAACTGAAACGTGAGGCGGCCTTTGTGCAGCACATTCAGTTGAAGAACATCATAAACGAGAGACTCACTTGAGTCTCCCGTGAAAACCAAATTGATTTGCAAATGAGTGTATTTGTCGAAATCAGTCCAATTTGGGTTCAAGTAGAACATAAGGTTGACGGAAACTCGGGGACTGCGCCTACCTGATGAGCCCCAAGAAGGGCGAAACCGGTCGTGGGCTGTCGAAGAGTTTTCAGCAACCTTGTGAGTAGTTTCCTTCATGAAAATATACTGCGATATCT
>SJOL01004777.1:188048-292938 GCA_004794785.1 Opisthorchis felineus | reverse complement strand
TCAAACAAGATGCAATTTCTGGGAGTCTAATAAAATAGCACATTTCCAGAAACTAGGCATTAGTAAATTAATTGCCTGTAGGGTGGGATTGATTAGGTAAAGCGGCATGTTGACACCTCTTGCCGCATGAGTTAAATGGGCTTAGATTTACTTTGCCGCGCAGAAATGATAGCTGCAGTGTCTAAATACCGACGAGTCGAGTGTAACTTGAGCTATGTGGAGAATTTTTTGTCCTAGGGGTGGGAGGTGGGAAGCATATTCGGTTCCATTAGCAGAGTGGGCGTTTTTAGCTCTTGGAAGGGGAAGAGGATATGTTAATTTATTTCAATGAACGGAAAGTCCAACACACCCATTTGCACACCAACTTGTTTTGAAAAGGGAGACTCGACTGAATCGATGTGAACCTCTCGTTTATGATGGTCTTCTCGGCTGGACGTGTAGAGTGTAGGGTTCAAGTAGAACATAATGGGACTGTACTTACCGGATGAACAGCAAGAAGAACAAAACCAATCGTGTGGTGTCAGAGTTTTCAGCAATTTTGAGAGTGTCGTTTTATGGATAATCGGAGAGTTCACTTTACAACGCACAAGGGAATATGTAAGCTATCAACTAATTTCGTGGAACTCGATTTGACATATAGAACTTGATCTTGCTTTAGACAGATTTCTAACTTTCCAAACAGCTCAATAGTGATGCTCTCAAATCCCACGCTTCAGAGTAATGCAGCAGACCTTTCGTGTTTCCACTGGGATATGGTTGGGTATTCCCTTAGTTTACGTCTATCATCTTGCATGATGTTGGCTACCTCTCGGCCTATTTTGCTTTGCTTTGGTGACGCTAAGGTGGAGAATGGGCTTTTTTGCAAAGCTCAAGGACACCCATCGGGGTGATTCTATAGACCTCCAAATAGTCAAGATTCAAACGGTTCGCTTGCCAAAACTGCTCTATTTAGGTTTGCTGAATTGAAGGGATCCTCCGTGGTTTACTTCGGTTGGTTTGCCTAAATGAGCGCATTTAGATGGTTGCGAATAGCAGCTTCTTACATTGACCTTGGAACGATTCGGCGATGTTGGAATCCAGTGGTTGAAGTATGGTGGTCACATCCAGTGAAAACTACTCAATAATGATGCAAGACGGTAAGGCTGTCAACTGGTGACGAATTGCAGCATGCCTACTCCACACTGTCATGAAATTTGTCTCTTTACCGGATTAGTGATCGGGACAATAGACTTTCGGTTTTTGATGGATCATGTTGCAGTGACCCAGTCACGGTGGTATGAGTGCCGGATACAGAAGTTCATGAGAACTGAAATGTTGTGTTAGACGTAGGTGTCGTCGTTATTACCGACCGTATGGGAGGAGTCCATGGTGGTTAGAACAGCTATGGTGTTGGGGTAGTGAAAGAACACTTTCAGAGCTTAAATTTCACGGTCATTTAAACTTATGTGGGGGGGGGGTGAGTGAGCTATTGGTGACGGTAGTATTCAACCTCTGGATTTTCCCCATATGTTAACTGTTAGAACTCAGTGCAAGTCAGTGAAGACGCGTACTGACAGAGAACATCCTGCATCCAAAGGGCAAGCTGGCAAAGACTTCCGGATTGATCAGTCACATCAAACTAAGCCGATGGGCACCAGCACTGAGCCGCATATGCATCCACCTAAACGTCCTGTACCCGGTGTAATCTTGGGCAAATAAAACTGGATATTGAACAAGAAAAAACGCATGAAACACCACTGCATCTTGCAAAACGATGGAGGATGAGGCGATATGCACGCAGAATTGCGAGTTGTGGTACACGAGAGCTGAGGGCTGCCGCTTTCTTAGATAGCACGTGGATGAACTTTCCTCCCAGAAAAGTTGATCAAGCATACGCTAGTTATAGGCTTCATGTTCTCAGTATGGAGAATATGCAAGGCCATCAACCTACTAATGTTCTTTCACTTCCAAGACTTTTTCTCGGCACCATCTTGAAATATTGGACGGAGGGAGGGGGTTTCTTTAGTAGCTGTTGATCTGGTGGCGATTTCTTCTTCGAGCCCGGCGATTAGCTTGTAAATTGGATAGCAAATTGGCAGTCTCCCAGTATGGTCACGAGACGTTTGGGAACCAATAGCTAGGGTTGTTCAACAGGTCAACTGCTACTTAATCAAAAACCCATGCTCGTTCTTTAACGAAGTGCGTTGTTTTAACACATCACTTTTAAGCTATTGTTTCGTTTAACATGGGAAATACGAAAAGCAGGAACTGAGCCTTTTTTACAAACTTTAAATCAACTCTAGAAGTAGAAGTAATGGAGTTTTTGTCTTGTGAGTAAAGCCAGTCTACGCTGAAGAGCCTAGAAGTACTGTATAGCTGTTTCATCCTCAGTAGGAATCATCAGCAGTGCGTATCTGGAGAAGACCTAGGGAGTTTTGAACCAAAGGCTTCTGCGCTTAGTAGCTTCAAGACTTAAATCTTAGGAGACAAACGGCCAAGGATTAAGTTTAAACTGCTGGCCAGAAAAAAGTGGGTTCTAGACTCCCTGAAGTTTCGTAAGATATGCACTGCTGATAATTCCCACTGAGGATGAAACATTTGTACAGTGTCTTTCGGCTCTTCGGAATAGATTGGCTTCACTTGTAGGACAAAGTCTCCATTAAAAAACCCCAAGACTCCTCATTATACCATTATGTATTCGTTTAGCAGAAAGCTGTACTGGAACAGCTTCAGACATCTTCAGCATAAATTGACAAGAGCGAAAGTTGTTCAAACAGAAATTCTACCACATCGAGAGTAGAAATAAACCACATGCTTGCTCAGAGTGACATGCTACAGTTACTGTGCAGAGGATGTGACTCTGTCTATCGACAACTGGGCTGCTATGACATAAAAGCAGACTTCCACATTACCGGCAGAACACCGGAAAATATATATCAAGCACCCAATTCATATTTTCTAAGTTAAAACATAAATTATGGCTGCATAGTGAGTTTAACCTTGTTCGTATGGTAAATTTTATTATTTCTTATCCAATGACCTTTTGAAAGTACAGTGAGTGCCCTCGGAGGAAAGCTGTCGGGGTAAAACACGTCACACGGGATGACAACATTTTGTTGGTATTACAGAGGAAAAAACGACACTAGACTACAATCGAGTAGGAATTCGCTCACACGAATTGTGATTTTTGTGGTCACAAATTATTGCACGAATATACCGAACAGATAGTCAGCGATATCAGAAGGGACCGGTTCCGCACACGCTCTTTTCAACGTCTAACCTCTATAGGAGTATTTTGGTTATCAGGTTAATAAGAAAACTCTGTAGTAGATTGGGGTTCTTCGTTATATATATATATATATATAACGCAATAGGCCCCTAATCAAAACTGCCAAGTCATTAAGAATCTAGTGAAAAAGCTGGACGAAGTTAACCTAGTCCACCGTTGCCATCTCCGACTCAAATAAATAAAGGACAGACAAAGTCGACCCATAGAATTTCGGATTTCACCAAGGCTGAAATCAAAATCTAAAGACACAATTTTCCCCAAGTGTGATGCTCTGTCTGAAAGTCGCTCGAAGCTTAGTAAACGACATGACTTGTTGGATGTTGGTTTCTAGACCGAGTGAACCCCACAGAGCCGACTCCGATTTTATCTCCCTTATATGTGTTCGAGCTTGAAGACAAGATAACAGAGGATCACTTTTGCCCGCTGTGTCATTCCAACTTAAAGCATGGGAATCAAACAGACTACTCATGATCTGTTCGGCGAACAGACCAACGGCCATCTGACCAACCACCAGTAAACGTAACCGGGTTACCAATATTTCGACTATGGTAAATTTAATATGGACGAAAAAGCAAAGTTTGGAGCAACACTTGCAGACATCAGGTAGTCTACAGAGGAGCACAGATTCTCAGATGGACTTTAGCAAGTCTTGAGTCTTCACTGCTTATTCATTCGGTTGTGCTTTGGACTAAGCTGCATAGAAGCTTCGACATCAAGTTTTATTCTATATTAAGGTTACTTGAAAATGAGTGTTTACCTAGATGATGAGTATAGATCCATTTCGGCTTTGATTTGGCTCGGCTGTCTGGGTAGCCTAGATCTTCGTCGAAACAAGTGTCACGCAATCATAAAAATTCATCCAACCAACTTAAACGATTACACAAGATCCTCGAATACTAGAAAAAAATAATGAAAATATTTTGGCATTTAGCAACAGAGAGACCTGAAAGAGTGGTGGGAAAATGGGTCAGATAACTTTCATTCTATACTATGCTGTAGAATACCATACCACACTATACCACACTACCATATACTGTACTAGCTCATATAGCATACCTCACCATACAACACTGTGCTATACTATATCACACCACACCGCGGCACACTGTGCCATACTACACTGCGCTGTAATAAACGATACGGAACTACACGCTACTATACTATAATATACTATTAAACTGCTGATACGTCGACTCGACCGCCATGGTCTTACGGTACGGACTAGTGCGGCTTTTCAACAACTTTATGATTGCGATGCATACCGAATCAGGCAATGCAACAAGTGATTAAATTTTTCAGTTTTGTCCACCACTCACGGGCGGCAACAGGAGAGGGAAAGGGATAGTCTGGGAAAAATAACCGCAGGCGACATGAAATGGCTTTTCAGCAGGTAGATAATAAATTTTCAATTTTTTTATGGGAAATTTTTAAAACTAATTGCTATCAAGGACTGTCCAGTTAGGGTTTTGGTTTTGGTGTCGCTAAAACTTAGTTTGGCGTTTCCTGATTCACATTCATTCTATCGGAAATCAGCGGGTCTGTTGTGAAACAAAGAGGGAACAATCTGGAGGGTAGAATGCACTTTTACAATTCCCCGTGTATTTGGACCACGATGCAGAAAAGTCGGTTAATCCGAGTTGTATCTAGAATAGAATTTTCAGCGTTAGCGAATATGCAGTTGGGTTTTCAGGTTCATTGTTTGCGATGGCGTGTATCTCACTTTAGATTAGTCTATACTGAAAACTAACAACAGTGGCGAGAGATGCTTTGCACTCGTGACAAATTCTGACGGTTTAATATCGAATCTATCTTCAACAAGTATCGGGAATATAAAAAAACTACTTCCGGCCAAGAAGGTGCATTCGGGGCAGCAATTTACGAATTTGGTCAGCCCTTAAGAAAGATATCAGGTTTGGCATTAGAAGACGGGTTATTGAACAGACTGTTTCCGTAACGGTAGCGTATATGTGTTATGTTTAGCTGCGTTGGTCCATTTGGAGAACTGACGAAACAGCTCTGTTCGTCAAATTGTGTTCAGTTTGCTGCACGAATCATACTGATTGGTGTTCTGTGTTCATGGGCTTAAATCACCTGCATTTAATACGGTTAGATTTAGATAGAATGAATCTAGTAATTTTCATAGACTACCGATAACGTTAGCCTTATGCGAAAGTAATGATGCTCTCCTCCTCAGATCCAATTGAACTCCAAACAAGACGGAATTTAGTAAATTCTAAACACCATCCATTCATATCGAACTGGAATTCGGTAATAGTTCCTTTGATTTTGGAATCATTATCTTCTTTGGAAATATTTGCACCAGGGTTGATGTATGCATGTTCCACGCTTGATTAGTGAGACTTGGATGCGTTGGGTACTCAATGAATGGATGTACCCACTTTCTTTTGTATTCTCAAGCGGCCTGGGAAAGGCAAGTTACAGCAGGTGGTGGATCGGAAGTGTCCGTCAGGTTTGGCCTTGATATGATGTGTTGAATCGTCTTGTACTGCATTCCATTGTACATTCTTCGTACTGGTCCATTTCATTTGAGCATTGATGATGACCTTTGTCACGACTAAACGGTTCTCAGTTTCCAACATCCTCCCGTAGCGCTGTTTCATCGGATGTCCCGTGTGGCGATAATCTTCAATATTGCTTACTTCTGGGCCGATACTAACTATTGCGCAACTTACCACTGCTCTTTGAAGATTACTTACAAGTTATTAGTAAAAATACGGTTTTCGATGGACTGTAGGGAACCATGGGTAGAATGTTTCAAAAGGGCTTGGCAAACAATCGGTAGCTTTTAACTGGGCAACGTTTCGCTTTTGACACAAAAGCTTCATCAGGCCAAGTTAGCAGGCCATGTTTTAAGGCAGACGGAGAACGAATCAGGAAGAGCTCTTCAGATTAGTACACTAGATCAGTGTTGAATGTTAACTTGTCATGTGCGTTAGTGTGGTTAACTAAACTTACGGGTGATGGGCTGAGGGAATTTCAAAGTATTTTTGATCGAGTCTGGTTCCTTAATCTTCCACTTTAAGGTGCTTCAATTGATGATTTACCTTGGGTGCCACTGGTGGATTTTGTTGGTCTGTGGGGGTTGTGGGCGCTACGAAAATTTAGTTGTGGGAGTGGGGACGGACCGGTGGGTGAGGTTAATTGAACTGCAGATCTAAGCTACTTCTGTTGATAACTCGTCTTTCTGATAACCACACACCACCGCTTGTCAGCTCGACTGATCTAAAACCGTTCTCCACACGCTAGCTAGCTCTACACCTATTCTATTTGCACTGGGATGCTTAGCATTGGTTGTTGGACTGTTCGCGGAGCTTGACAGTTGGATTGCAAACGTTTCATCAACAATCGAGGTGACATCGTTTGCAATCCAACTGCCAAGCTCGGCGAACAGACCAACAACCAAGCAGCGCACCCGAGCTACCTGTATTATACAACATTGCCACTTACAAGGATGTCATCTAGCACAGCTATGCGAGGAGGGTGGCGGTATATCGCCTGGTCAAAGAACCGAAGAGTTTACTCAGTTATATCTGGGGACTCAAAGTGAAAAAGAAGGGACTGAACTGGGAAAGGAACTAGTGCTAGTTTACAATAAGCATTCTGAGGTACTTAAACTTCAGTCAAGCAGTCTGGGAAGAAACTGACACCGCGATCGCCAACGACATCGATTAGCTTTCATTTGTTTTAAACTTTCCGGCCACGCAAACGAAACTTTACGGTGAACTAGTTCTGGGAGATGGACGACACTGGTAGTACTCAAATTCTTTGAAATCTATATCACAGCTTTTTGTCCAGTCCCACATTGCCAAAACCTAAATTCGCGCACTTGTGAAGATGGCACGGTGAACAGAACTCATTGTGGTAGACAATGATTCGGGATGCCTAGCACGCAGTTGAGACACCAGAGCTGAGTGTCTCGCACGACATATGTACCTCGTACGTAACGGAAAGTTCGTTTTCTAACTGCTTTGTTACGGATTCGTCTGCGCCATTTGATAACAGCACGGCTCCTGAGACATCTGTGATCGAAAACAGGAAAGTGTCTCACATCACATGCCCACAGAGATCAGTACTGGCAAGCAGACAAAACACAACTTTCACTGTGGCCTGGCACACCTTGAGACAGTGACACACCTGTCTGACGCCACAAGTGGCGCAACTTGGCAGACTTGTTCCGGCTTCCTAGATTCGGGCACGGACTTCATCAGGCCCAGTTCCGTCGGGACTAGTACAACTACCGAGTTATGTTAAATATCCCACAACCTCCAGGAGTTCCCTTAAATTGAGAGAAAAATGTTCAGGGACCGCACGTCCTTAAAAATGGATTAGCACAGTGTGAGCGCAAGATACATACCAATAGTTAGTATTATAGGGGTCCCACTAAGATTGTGGGTCGTTTCTCGAACGCCTGAGGGATTGTGAATATGTGATTGATGCAGCCTCTACCAGGTCGAAACCTCACTTAATGTCTACGGTTTAAGGCCTCTTGTACCACCTTTAAATGACGAAGACTAAATGAAATTAGAAACTTTTTTGCAACGGAAGTCAAATGAGACCTCCGTGGCACTGAGTTCTCTGAAGATTTTCAGTATTGTTGACTGGTCCCGGTTGTCTAAGATGGTTTTCTCCCAAAGGTGGACACAAATACGTTAGACACAGGCTGACTAAGGAATTCACAGCAATCTTTGGACAGAGCAGGTGGAAGATCGTCGTGACCAGGGACACGCTGACGCTTGGCTAGGGATACCCACTGGAACATTTCCGCGACTGAATGGGGTTCAATATTCACAGTCCATCTTTTTATCATCGGTTAAAAGTATAGATGCGAAGTTGCAGGTGACCAAATGAATTTTTACTCGAAAAGTTCTGCTCAAGTATCCATTCCCTGTCCCCATCAGAGATCCATTGTCGCTCCTGATGGTTTCACTGACAAGATGTCTCTGGAGATCTGTCGAAGTAATCAGGTGTTAAAACCTGCGAACTTTTCCAAAGTTTTACACTTTTCTTTCTTGACTTTCTGTACCATCGAAGCATCCCGGATGATATGTCAAGTTAGATTGTTGTTGCAACCGCGAAAATCTGTCGCCGAGCCTCCAGCAAAGCCATGGTTCTATTGGAACTC
Organism: Opisthorchis felineus; assembly: GCA_004794785.1. Lineage (NCBI taxonomy): Eukaryota > Metazoa > Platyhelminthes > Trematoda > Opisthorchiida > Opisthorchiidae > Opisthorchis > Opisthorchis felineus. The sequence continues at coordinate 284,527 of SJOL01004777.1, read as the reverse complement.
AAATGCCTTGAGGCAATTGGCTGCGTAGCACCGATGGTAGAAGTTCTGGCATCGTGGGCGGCTTCAGGTAGCACTCTTCAATAATCCTCAGCATCCCACATGAGACCAGAAGGAAGGCGTTGGAGGATCCGCTTATTAAAGGATTTTCTGATTTCTCAGTTCACTAGCTCTCGAATGCCTAAGGCATGTGTGAGTGTTCTGCACAAACTTGAAAAGCACAATTGAAGACAGAAACGTAGCCTACACAACTAATCCAGAAGGACGGGCAGGCAGTGATCAACCGTCGCCACTGGCAGTGTTGACAATCGGGCTTATCCGTGTTCGAGACGGTTTTGACGTTGAACTGCACCTGGCCGAACGGTTTCCGCTCTTCCTGAATTTTGTGCTGCAAAGGAACAGTTTGCAGTCAGCACAGAGCTGTACTGGGTTTTTTCCTTTCCCGTGTGCAATCCAAGACCACTACCCAATTGAGTCTCACCAGCGTTGAGCCTACTTGTCTGCGCTTTCATCTCTCCAGTGACCACAAAGATGTGTTAGTTTTTAGCTCGTTTTAGAACGGCTCGAGGGTCACAGAAACTGTCTTCTGCCACACAAACTAATAACAGCCACAGCCATGGAATGAGTAAAACTTGTTTGCTGTTAGAGGGTTTTTTTTGTAAGTGATTTCCCTTGGAAGAAATAAAATCAGCGCGGCGCTGAACTTGTACGGTTCTAATCATTCTACGTTGCACCCACACGTGAGATGGAATAGCTTCCATAAACAATTTCTGCTGTCAGTTCTCGCCGAACTAAAATGATTCAACTATTTAGAGGGCATTATAGTTGGAAAGAAAATAAAGGAGATATGGGCAAAAATATCCAGTCACTTCAGTTTGTTACATGGTTCAAACCACAAAGACAAATCTGAAAATCACTTGTTTTTTATAGCTGTGTAAATCTCCAATAGTGTGTACGACTATAGATAGATGTACTTTCTAGTTTAAAGTTGGAACAAATCATCCAACCACTCTGTTAGGTCTTCCGGGCTAAAATGTAGAAATCGAGTGCAGATGAGCTCTCCATCAAATTTTTTAGGGATCACCATATCACAGAAGCTTTCGATATCAGATGACACTTCTGCAACAGTGATCTAAACTACGAGCATGTGTCCCGAAATCCATGGCCTCTGACCACACGTATTTGCGTTCACAGACGAAGTGTTTCCAAAAAGGTTATCCATAGTCATACAAAACACAGGCTATATTTACCATCTGCTCACGAAATCAAACATACGTCTTCGAGGGAATTCTAGTGGTTTTTGTTTATATGCTAACCAGATTATTATGAATATGCCGTTTCGTAATTCTGTACCAGTCATGACAAAACAAGGTTTGGTCGATGGAAACCACACTTTCATTCAAAGGCCACGTTTGCAAATATTGCAGTTGGACGATTTGGATGCTGACAACAAATCACCTTCATGCGTATATGACCTCCAAAAACGGCCCGTTTATCTCGGTTTTGCTGGCAGTATTTAGTTGAGATAGAAGGAAAATCGACCAAGCGGAAGTTATTATTTTCGTTGCAGTCGCAGCCAACCTGATTTTTCCATATTATGTCACATCCCAACCCTCTTGTTAAAATCTCGAGTAAAAATTTAAGTTTCCACAATATTAATAAAACGGCTAAAATTGAATGTATACAAGTCTACTAAGGAAAACTATTCACAACGTTGCTGAAAATGTTTTGACGACCCAGAACTGGCCTTCGGGTACATCAGGGAAACGTATTCTCGAGTTTTCATCAAATTAGGTTCTAACTGAACCCAAATGGTAAAAATTTCACCAAATTCTCTTCATCACACGACTGAAATCCCGTTAAATCTCTTGCTTAAGATATTCTCCAACTGAATGTGCCGCACATCAATTTGAAGTGCATCATAAATGAGCTGGCTACATTTGAGAAAATTAGCGGTACACCACACTTCACAATATGAGTTTCGGTAAATAAATAAATAGATCAAAAACAAAATGAATAAATATGTGTCAGTATTACTAATGGGACACTATTTCAGTCCTTTTGAGAGGCATAACTGCCACAAAATCGAAGCGGTCACGACTATGTTGTACTACCTTGTTAATTCATGCCATTGTTTTTTCAATGATTCATAACGCTTCGGCTTACCTGGTGTCCAATCTAGGGCCGCTGAAGGCTTTACAAATTACTCTGGGCTAAACTGCATCATCGAAGGTCAAAAACGGATCTGACTTCGGGCAAACTGGTTATCATGCCACCTCTTCCGGCAGACAGTCTGGGCACTCTGCGTTTTGGTATGCGCTTCTGGAATTTTGTCGACCTCATCCCCCATCCTCCAACCCCAAAAAATAAAACTTATGAATACCAAATAGAATGTGGGCGGCTTTCATGCAGCAGGGTCCTGGTGCAACACAATCAGTTAAACAATGTCACAAGCAAGAGATTCATATGAGCCTCCTATGAAAACCAAAGTGATTTCTTCTCGTGTATTCCGAAATCTGTCGTCAAATTACAGTCTGGGGTTGACTACAGTTACCTTGAATGTACCGCAAAACAGAAATGATACACACACTCACTATACACTGGTCACGAGTCACGGCACCGAATACTTCACCAGACAACGCTTTTTCAGATTTTCAGTGCAAACTACCACACACTGTGAATATGTCGTGTTCTCCCACTACGGTAAAGGACGATACGATGCTTGTTTTTTTCAAAAGTCTGAATATTTAGCCACATTGTAACGATGACTGCAAGTACACCGATTTCTGGTCCTTTTGTTCCAGCTACCATTGTCTTCACTTTCCTACTGTAGCAGCAGGACATGAAGACGCTTTCGGTGCAGACAAAATACCGGCTAATGATTAATGACGTCGACAAAACACGTTTGCAACCGATGCAATCTCATTATGTAATTGCTTTTCCAGTTCCTTTGACTGAGATATATATCAGTCATCAATTGAATTCTCTCTAAACAATTGCCCGACGTGTTGCGTAAGTATGTAGATGAGTGTGGGTACAATTTTGGATGCCTAATCAATCGAAACAATATGAAGTGGTTTTACAGTTTAAGGTAGATGTCTGAGATCAGAGCGCATGAATCTGGCGGATCCACAGTTTGCATCTCAATGTTCAGTGTCCAATCACCTATCACTAAGTTTTTCGCACTACACAAATTCGCTTTTTTTGTTGCATTAGTGTCTATATATACCACAAATGAATCTTCAGTAAAACCGGAAACTTGAAGCAATCAACAACTAAATTCCCCAACTGAAAGACTTTTCCTTTCCAGCGTCATTCTCTGTATCGGTTTTTTAATGCAAACATTTTGCGAAATCGTTGACTGAAAACTGATATCTTATTCAGCTCTCCCTAGACTCGGGAAAAAGTTGCGTTATAAATTCTGAGCACAAATAAAAGTTGCTTTCTTGTGATAACGAGCTGGCGAGCCTTTGCGTGTCTGAGCACATTACAGTTCCAGTAGGTTTCACACCGTTGGAACTGAACATTAAAACTCCCTGTTTCTCCATCATGCGGTTAATGGAGAACCTAACATGTGTACAAGGTGTGTGCATGCTTTATGTAAAACTATACAGATGAATAAAAAACTAGTCGGATGGGATTCGAGACAGAAAAAAATCGTGCTTGTCCGTAGTTTTCTGACTAAATAAGGAAATAATTTTTAAGAGGAAATAAGAGTACAATAAAAACCTCAGAATTCTGCAGAAAATGTAGAGATGGGATTAAAACAGGTCGTTTGTGTTTAGTCAGACAACAATGGTCATTTTTCGGCGACTTGGGTGGCCAAAATGGTGTGCGAAACTACTGATTTCCACAAGATAATTTCTGAGTAAACCTTAATACTTTCCAGCCACTGTAACCAAAACGAAGTGAATATTGAAAAAGTCAAAACCGGAAAAACTCGTTCTCTCCGGCTTGCATATGGTAATGCAAGATTTCTCTGTTGAGGGGGCAAATCGCATATTTATTTCTCATCACCGACTAACGTTGGTCTTTGACTGGATATTGTCTGCAAAATTATCTGAGACCAACTGCTGAGAGCAGAGTTCTTCATTGGACTCCTTCCAGCTTACATGTGGTCAGACTAGAATCAAGTTGTGTCACCGTCAGTCGAAGAAGCTCCAAAAATCGACCTCCATTAATCAACCACTTTAAGCAAGGGAACAACTACATAGCTCTCAGCTGCACAAGGAAGAGCATGGGGAACTCATAGAAGAAGCAGGAAAGTCCGATTTGAACGAACATATCATTTTGATTGGAGATGGTACCCAGTCAATAAATCAGAGTGCCAAATTAACCAGTGGAAGCAGGGATACCAGCCATTACAATGGGGAAAATAGGGCAGTGTAGCCAACCAGATCAGACCACAAAGCAATGCAAATTGGAAAGGGTCCAGTCATAGCAAAGGAAGAAAGCACCATAAATATAATGCATATAGATAAACAATCGTTTCAAAGGAATGTATACTACATCGCAAAAAGAGCACAAACGATCCAATAAATTAACGAAAACGATGTCTCCATATTAGCTAATCATGATAAGAGATGATCTTTAAATGCTATTTAAACGCACGCAGGCAGGGAGGAATTTGGCAAGGGAAACTCTTCTGATGTTTGCAGGGTCCTTCAATACTCGACCTTTCTAAGTGCAAAAATATGTGATACGCTGGGACAATCGGTCGAGAGGGAGACGAATTTGCTGGATCGCTCAATTCACTCTTTGAAAGCGGTGTTACGTGATACTGTAGAGGTAGGCTCCCGACTAATGTACTCTGCATACCAGTTTCGGTTTTGACGAAGACTCACCTGGAACCCAACTGAATTCTTCTTTTATGATGCTCTTCTTCAACTGAATTTGCTGCACCAGACTGTCCCATGTTTCAGTTGACACAATACTCGAGATATCGTAATGTATTGTATATATTTAATAGACTGGCTATAAAGATGCTGAATTTCGTGCAATTTGGTTACAGGTACAATATGAGGTTGACGGAAACTCGGGGACTACGCCTGCCTTATTAGCCCAACGAAGTGCGAAACCGGTCACGGGCTGTCGAAGAGTTTTCAGCAACCTCATGGGTAACGTATAGTCAGCCTTCTTTATTTTCTCGGAACTAACGAAGTTCACAGTGAACTAGTGACATTTGTGATAGCAACAATGACGGACATTCGCGATCTTTTCTGGGTGCCCTTCCGCAAGTCAGCGTAAGTTGCAAGCGGTTAGCTTATCTAATTTTGGTTATCGCCACAATTCTGATCACGCGTTCAACCATTCCACCAATAAAAAATAAAATAATAATGACAAATGACGAAAAATAACAAAAAATATCCAAGTAAGATTGGCTTGCTAACTCACATTCAGGTGAACTTGCATTTGTCAGCCGGGCCAGCTTCTGACATAGTAAACTCTTTCCAACACCAGATGCTCCAAAAACCTGTACTTGATAGTAAGTCATACCCGGTTCATCGGCGAAAATCGAGTCCGCGGTGATTGGTACGCCCAATGGTATGGTGGGGTTCTCAAGTGAATTTAGGCAGGCGGGTATTCGGGGAACCGACTTCGGAGGTGTTTTGCATAAAGTGGGGACTGTGCAACTGTTGACTGAGGAAAAGCTCAATGTAGCATTGACTGGTCGGCGTTCGGCCTGGTAGAGTTGATAGGGTTCCTCATCTGTGCTGGCCCGTCGCAGTTTGCCTCGCGCAGTAGGTGGCTTCAGGTGTGCGTTCTTTAAACTATATGATGCTTGCCCAACAGGCTGACGTGACGGACTTGTAGCCCCTGAGGAAGCTCTCGAATCCAAATACCGGGCTGAAGGGTGGTTAGGTACGTTTTCTGGACTTTCACTTCTAGTCGAATGACTCCGAACGGCGGTGGGATGTCGCGATGGCCTTCTAGATATAGCAGAGGACCTAGGAGTTGGATTTGTATTTTTTGAGCCCGAAGGGGAATTTGCAATTTGACAGAAGTAGTCAAACTCATCAATCGGTGGACTCGCGACTTCATCTACATCCCGATGTTTAGGGCTAACGGAGGGTGGTTCACCGTAGAGTGATTTGGGTTGTCTGGTGAGTTTTGGACGAAGCCCAGTTGATCGTTCAAATGAACTCATGCTGGATGCAGAATCATTGACGGGTGGGAGAACTGATATCCTTAAGCCTCCTGGCGACTTTGGGGAACCATAGTGAAGAAACTTAGAATCCGCCAGTTTGTTTTCAGAGGAGGACTCAGCGGATAAACCCCTTGCCAGATAAGTATGTTTGGGCTCTTCTCTTAGCGAACTCGATCGGATGGGATGGGACACCTTGTTGTCATCCTCATATGAGCTAGAAGAATCAGACAGATCATGAACTTGACTGATTTCGATGGATGGGGCTACTGCAAGTGGAGCTCTACTATTTCTGGTATCAGGCTGTCCTGAATGATCAAAGTCCACACTAGCCTGATAGAAAATGGAAGGATTTTGATGACATCTCTGAGTCTGCTCCCATTGGCGTAAGGTGTGCGGTAGCTGGTTACTTTGGTGTTGCGGATCTATTACCTGTATACGCCCATCAAAACTGGAAGCGCGAACTACCGGTCGACTAGTATTGGAATTCAGTCGTTCTGGAGAAAGCAGGCTGTCTTGAACCCTTCGATCGGGTAGATTCCCTTGTTCGTTGTAGTCTCCAAATGAGTTGTACAGTGGCTGCTTAGGTAAGAACCTTGGGACGCGTAATTCCTCAGACTGGTTTGCCTTCCTCTGGCTTTGTCTCGGAGACCCGGAATCGTCCGCACTGTTTTGGCTGGCACAGGTGGTCGTGTGAAAACTACGGTAGGACTGTTTCCACTGTTGAGCTCGTGATAACTGAGGCGGATACTGTGGGTAGAAAGCTCTTCCACCGGATTCGTTTGCCTATTGGTAGAAAGGTAAATAACATTTATCAGATTTGAACAAATCGACCAATGATGTTTCGCAAATTCAGACCAGGTGTTACTATAATAAAGGCAATGGTTGAGTTTAGCCTGATAAAAGAGGAGTGCGTAGAGTTCGGTGGAACCGGAGTAAAAGGATGGGACCATGTAGTGAGTAAGCTTCTCAAGTCTAGGATTAAATAGATCTCGAACTTAGAAATAATGAATTGTTGACATATATGTATTTAAGCCAGTTGATTCGTAAATGGCACTATCATGAGGCTCTCATCAGATCCACCATGTCCGACGAAAAAAAATTTCCAAGTATGTGGAAAAATCTCTCCTAAGTTTACAAGTTACAAACACAAGCAGCAGTTTATTCTGATGGATATTTCGGTAGGGACTATGGTGTGCATGACACTGGATAAAAACAGCAATCACAGTAAACTTGAATTCCAGCAGCTATTCCTAGCGAATCCACTCAAATCTGGCGGTAATAACCGATTTGACCATTTCAGAAAATGAAGCAGATACATAGTCATTCTGACAAAAGGTGCACGATAACACCGAGGCTATCAGTCTATGCAGCATACGCATACGCATACTATGCTACAGTAAGAAGTGTATTGTTGTAGGGCTGTGAGACATTGCCTCTACGGACAGATAATGTGAGACGTCTCCAGATTTTTTTACCACAGATATCTCAGAAACGTTGCTGGTGTCGGACGACGTCAACGTATATGTAACGAGGTAATTAGACAAAAAAGGTGTTTGGTTGTGCAGCAGGTATTTCAGTCGTGGAAAATATCCAGGCTGTCAGTTGTGGTGGTTGTGGCCATGCACTACGCATGCCTACGAATGCCTCCATTCTGATGGCAGAAACCGCGAAATGGACAGTGTATGACGACATTAGGGTGTGAAAGAGATCACGAAGAGTTTGGGTATTGTTGATGCCCCGTATCTTCCAGCATTGCGCCTCCATCAACCCAATTCCTTGCTAGAGACATTGCAGAAAATTGGGGTTGATCGATGTCAGTTTCTTTCCAAGTTATCTAACTGAGAACTTGGGGGTGCACGTATCTCACCAGACCTCACCCTAATCCACTCCCTTCTCTTTGTTCTGGGGTTTAGGTTTTAAATATAGTAAAAGAAAATTTGTAGTCATACAGCAGTGAAGCATCACTGTAAACACTGATGTTTCTGTCTCTGATGTTGATGATGCTGATTGATAATGACGATCATACAATGGGTCACTTTCTATATTGCCCGTACCTACCTGACCTCGGGGACCATTTTACTGACACTGATAATGGAGTGAGTGTTAGTCATCACACATGACCTCCAAAATGACAATTTTCTTGCGAGAGAAGCTTCAGTGATTTGCATATTTGAAATGAAGTTATTCGGACAATCATTTCATTTTAAATTCAGCTACGGATTTTCATGAATTTGAACACCCAGCGTCCTAAAGGAGACCATTTCAAATATCTTCTGTAAGTGGAATTTGTTCTGGGGCACTGCAGTGGCCTTAGTGCTTTGTGGGAATTATAGGATATTGCTCTGTTTTGACGTCTTCGAAGACAGTTGGCTTACCGTGCATCAACCGATTGCAATTTCACCTAAGAAAATGAGCCAAACACAAACACACCACGTGACACTTATTCACTGTCACCAACTGGTTTGTTAGAGAGAACCAGGAGTATCCTCTGACCGTAGTCTTTTGACTAAAACTAGGAGAGGTTTGTGTCATCCTGACCTCGTTTCTGAAAATCTACTAAACACGCTTTGTATTAAAACTTTTTTCAGAAGTTCGACCACGTCCCCATGGTTGAACCTTGAAAGTGTAGTGGGAGATGGTTTTAATACGGACAGTCCTCAGTCGACCTTCCAAAGCCTCTGGGAGGGATTCACCTCCTGTAGAATGCAAAACCACGTTTGTTTTCAGAAAAAACTTGGTATGCAAACATTCATTAGATAGACAACCCCACATCAAGTTGGTCACAGTATCCGTTTCTTCATTTCGGTGGGAACTTTCCTGAGCTAAAAGTCGAATCGCATCCACTTGGTATCGAATGGGCTCACTACATGAAGGCAAAAGGCTTGCAATTGAAGGGAATATGATGGTTTGAATCATGGCAGCTGATCTATGGGTTTGAACATTTGGTTGATGCTCGGGCCTTGGGACTTGACCTCTATTATACTCCCACCGAGATCTTTGTTCGCTTTCTTCCACGGTGAGTCCCGTTTCTTGGTTTTGTCTAAATGGTGTCCGGTCTGACCCACTTAGCATTGATTTGGCGGCGTCTTGTCCGTAGCTGTGCACACAATTTTGACAAGGCGGTTGACTGACTCCTTTTCGGAGTATCAAGCTCCAAGGAATCCCCTTGCGTGTCTTGTACTTATTCGTGACAATCTTTATACATGGAAATAAAAGTAAGACGATCATGTCTTGTGGTAGCTGCGTCTGTCCCTATGCTCGTGTAGCAAGTTCTCCTCTAGCCTGGTCCAGTCACGGTCCGGGCAGTTGCTTCAGTAAACGACCGTGCTTCCTGTACCATTGTCGGTCATGTCCTTCCGACTTGAGGTCAGTTTCATCAATATGTAGGCTGGCGATTAAAATTCCTTTCTGTTACAGGATCCTCGCTGTGAAATCAGACGTATTATTGCCGCAAAATCTCATTACATTTGAATGAGAAATTAACCTTTATCGTTTACTTCTTGGGACAGAACATTCCGGATTGTGATGTTAATACCAATATGCCCTGACAGGTCTTGGCAGATAGGAAAAATCATTCTATGGGGAATTCAGCGGGACAATCTGAAACGGCTGCTGTAGAGATGCACACCCTGTGAAACCGCATAAATATTCACCCTACATTCCCCAACCATGACCGCTAGGATGTAACTTTTAGATACAAATCAGCTTTTCCATTCACTGTTGGCGGCTTCTCAGGTAACATTCGTACACAATTGATATTACTTACATTGCATTACAGTAGTTAGAATAATCAAGAATCCTTCCCAACGCTCCAGTAAGGTGTGCGGATTGCCAACAGAACATCACTTCAAAATGCGATTCACTTATTTGTTCCGGCATTCTCGGTTTCCCTTATGTAAGATTCTGCATTTGTATTTCAGCCGGTGGATTATATCAGCGATCCCGCGTTTGCTGCTCTGGAGGTAAAATTTAAGTCAAATTTATCTGTTCATTTTCAGGTACGGTTAAATAAGTTCCCCGTAGTAACATTTTAGCTAATCTTTCTTCTACTTCTGTAGAACGAAAGGGCCTTTACTGTGTGCGAGAACACTGCCTAGCACCACGGCCACTCATTCTTAGCATACAAATTCCAGTTCCATACCAACGACGTGATAAATAGTGGTCATTAATTTGATCCCAAAATGACTTTCAAAGTCATTTATATGGTACTACCATACCAATCAAAATGATGTCAAAGTGGATGGCTAGGGTTGAATGGAGCCATAGGTCTGGTTGGCTAGTATCCGTTTATACACTGGTTCGCCACCTTGAACTTGCGACTTACTCTGCGTCGCACTAAGTAAACTTTATGTATAAACTAGGGAGAGTAAGATCGGTGGGGAGATAGGGAGGGACACTTATGAAGTAATTAGGGTGCTAAATTTATGAGCCAAATAGTCGAGTCATACATGAAAAACTGAGAGTTGAGATCCGCAATGTATACGGAAGGCCTGTGGTTGGTCGCACTACTCAAAAGCCGCTTCAAGGCGACTCATATATGGCCATCTGGTGCAAGCCTTCATTGAGCTTCGTCTATACGGTGATGGTCACTTCTAGCACCAATGCCAATTAAAACACCGGAGGCTCCAGAGTGCTAACCATATATATATATATATATATATATATATATATATATATATAATGGATGTAAACTCAAGGCCAACCTGGTGGAATTCAAACGTTTGTATGTGAGATGTCAATGGAAATGAATGAACAACCTAGAAATCCAAACCAAATGTACAACCGCCATTTGGTCAACATTTTGAAAATGTTACGTCTGCTTACATAACCTGTGTTTTTCACATTTTCAAACTGGCAAGTTAATAGTGTTCATTGGTGGCGTTTAGTTGACAGTATTTTACTGCACATTTCGAACATAGAGTTAAAGTTTGACGCCACTTTCCGTGTCGGGTGGTTGCGTACGGCGCTTGCTTTGCACGGGTACATTCGTTTGCATCAACAGTTGGACGTGCAGATATATCCCAGTTAAAAGTTCCAAAATCTCCTTACACCAACAGCATTCTGCAAATAGCTGAGAAGAAGGTTAGTTTCACAAAATGAGTGGAACTTCTGTCGGAGAAGTCGTCACTTGAGCAGCAGCTCAACGAGTGATCAAGTGAGGTGCATTCTGCAATTAAAGGATGAGTGGAGATATATCCTGTCTAAGCGTGGGTTAACAACACTGCTGAACAGTCGGTTGTAGTCAAACAGTTAAGTGTTCAAGCACTAACCTGGAGGTTGCGGGTTCCAACCTCCATGAAGTTTCGTGAGATGAGCACTTCTGATGATTCCCAATAAGGATGAAACAGCTGTGCAGTGCTTCTCAGCATGTAATTATTTACTGGCTTACGAGAAGGAAGCCCCACTGAAACTTCTCGAATTCCATCACATCCCACGACAAACTCAATAGTACACGTGCATGTCATAAGAGCTGTGTTAATGGCGCTTTCTCTCTGTTAGGACGTTCGAACAACAGCTATGTCCCGTTCTGATTATTGTAGCGATCGGTAGCGGAACAGCCAATAAATATGCATCAATGGTTTTCACGGTCCAGAACGCAACTGTATTTATGGTGCATGAGTCTGCAGCCTCCTAGAAAGTCTGATAATTTATAAGCCGCAGTCAGCAAATGGTGTGGACGCACGAAAGATCGACGAACAATTTTTTGCAAACAGTTGTCAGCTAGCCTACCAAAGATTGTGTTTAAAAATAAAACTACGCGCTTTAGAGTGGAAGAGCAGACAGGATTACCCGGACTCTTTCCATGGAAGGGAGTAATCAGGTCAAACTGTGTGGCGACCAATACTTGGTTTTTAAAGTCCTAACCAGCCTAAACTGACCACAAATTCATGTGAATTCATGCGTATCCTGCGGTGCATCTCATAGTGACTATGGTTCAAAGTTAGAAGAGGTTGGAAAGAGCTCGTCCAGATTCACATATATAGGTAGAGCGAACTTGTAACAGTAACTAATGGTAAGATCAAAAGAAATAAAATCTTCATTGGCCCAGGGTTTTGTTTCACATTTCATACTCGCTTGTTTTGCAGAGTGATGTATCCACCTACAGCTCTGGAAAATTCCGAATCGTTTGACACCATGGGGTGAAAAACAACTGGAAACATCACAACCAAGAGATTCAGCTGGGTTCCGGGTGAGTTTCTCGCAAAACCAAATTTGTTTGCAAATGAATGTATTTCGCTAACTGGAATTTCACTTTGTCAACTATAAACCTGTCAGTCTGTTCAGTCGGAGGTTGGTTATATGGGTGTTTCCACATAATAAAAGAATACACATTCGCTTATTCATGTGATGTTCTATGTTAAGAGTGATCGCGCAATTTCTACATTATTTTAGGGTCCATAAATATGTGCAACAAAAAACAGCAACTCATAAACAGATTCCGGCAACAATGTATGACTTTCAGTAATTCAAACACCCCATGATAATTAATTGCCCCTCGCCAGACAATTCCGTCCTTTTGTTCCGCCACGCCAAAATGGCGAACTTTGATGCAGTGAGGTCGAGTATCACCCGCCTACCGATTCTTTTAACTCAAACAATTGATCACGCCGTGTAGAACAACACATATGACGATAAGAAGTAAAGGGCTAACAATGTCTTCCCTTAGAATTCAACTAAAAACAGAATTCAAAGAGACAACTTGTGAACCCATGTTCTATTAAAACAACCGAACAATGATGGTTTACTACCACAACCGTAGAGCACAGTTGCTCTGAAAAGTTATCTAAATCTTACTCCATCTGGCTATTCAGTCAACCATCTATCTATCTATCTATCTATCTATCTATCTATCTATCTATCTATCTATCTATCTATCTATCTATCTATCTATCTATCTATCTATCTATCTATCTATCTATCTATCTATCTATCTATCTATCTATCTATCTATCTATCTATCTATCTATCTATCTATCTATCTATCTATCTATCTATCTATCTATCTATCTATCTATCTATCTATCTATCTATCTATCTATCTATCTATCTATCTATCTATCTACCTACCTACCTATCTACATGTTTCATCAGCAGCTTCTTACTTTCCTGCAGCAGTGAGAATGTGGTTGTCCCGCCAACGTCAGATGCATGGAGACAGGTTGTGTTGATTTTAAAGCCATTTGAACCCGGAAAGCTCCTTCAACCTACAGCTTTCTAGCAATGCCGCAACTGTCTACTTTCCCGATCGCGTAGGTTGCCTTCCGCCATTGCGATGCCTACTTCATTTTGAGAAGGACTTGACGAATTTCTAAATCCTCCAAGCTTCTTGCCATCAAAATGGATTTCGCTGGCTCAAAGTTTGGTTGGTTGCCCGTTGGTTTGCTCCCTGGATAGTCAGGCTGGTCTCTAACCGCAGTTATCGCACCAATTTGCTGCAAGTGAACCGAGCGATACGAGCTGAACCAGAGACGAATTATGTGCAACAAGAGTTCTGAGCCACAGCTGATTGAGCTCTGAAACTCTGAATCCTAAGTCCTGTAGCCGAACAATTTAATGAGGCCAGTAACAGTTGGAAACGTTCGTGATATTAAGCAACAGTATTTGTGTGGATATGCCTGACTAAGAGTACGGAATCACTCCAGATAGGTTTCCCAGCTCAAAAGAACGACTTAGGTCTTGCCGGTGTTTTCTGGCTAAATTGGAGTAAGTTTTGATCAGTGAAATTCAACATGTGACCAACAAACTGTTGAGCATGACTCAGACATCCTGTTCTGATTTCGACCGATTCAATGAACATAACCAGATCCTCTAGGGTCAGGATAACTTTTTTTCGTCCAAAAGAAATTCAGCCGGCCAACAACTGAGACTTCGACCACCGGCCGATTTCAACCCACTGTCCTTTGGGTACCCGGAATCTGTGATTTTTTTGGTTTTATGTGGGATTGGCAGGAGTCCCACGGGACTCCTCCGTGGGACTACGGATTTGTGGCTGTTGGTTCGTTTTCATAGCTCAATGAATGGGGCTCATGTGTTTAGCGCGCAATGCAATTAGGGCCGCGTATTCTTTTTTCTCCACTTATCTCTACTCTCATCTTCCATTCTCATCTAACGCAGTACATTGTCAATGGTATTTTGTTTTAAACGGTGTGTTTGAATTTTCAAAGTCAGGTCTACCAGGTTACGCATTTCGGTTAGTGGTTGGGGCTAGAGGCTTTCCTCTCGTTCGAAGCAAACGAAAAATAGTGCATGTTTCGTCATTGAGTTTTTTCGTGTACCAGTGTGAACAATGGCGAACGCCAAAACACCACTCTTATGACGTTCAACACGTGACGCTCGCTTATCGCAGCTGGTTAGTCAGCCCCGTACCAGTCACGGCGGGTGTAGACTACATAAGGTAGGAACTGTGAGAAAGACCAAAATGATTGTTGAAGGAAGTTTTGCAAGGTCATCCAGTTTGGTCTAGACCTTAAAGCACCGGGTTTTCATGTTGCTTTAAAGAGTTCAGCATACTCCTTTCTTCCGTGGCGGCGTCCATTTCGAGAAAATAACTGTTGGTGTTCCGGTTCACAATTATCCGCTGATAGCGGATAAGCCAAACAGTACGTGCAAAAAATCTTTGGTGCTTGGTCAGATAGTAGTTAATCTGTTTACTGACATATGGCTTACAAACGTTTCATCACCAGTCGAGGTGAAATCGTCAGGGCGCTGTTGACGGTGGGGGGGGGGGTGAAAATTCGCTCTTTTATGCTACATACATTGTTTTGTTAATGGAACATACGCAGTTGATTAATTATGAGTGAAGTCTATAAAACCCAATTAAGCATGGATTCCGGAGTATCTTAGAGAGAGCAAATGAGTTTTAAGTATTTCTAAGGAATCCAGTGACAGAATTTACTCTAAAATCCTCCCGTGCAGAATAGAGGTGAATTTTGCCCTAGCACAGGTTTAGTTTGTTCTCAGAAGCCTAATAAAAACGAGGCAGGTGGCCACGTTACTTTTGGGATGACAGCTAGATTGCCACTCAAGTTTGACCTATCTTTTGTGGCCAGTAAATTCGATCTAGCTGTGACCTTCTTTCAAAAGAGATTCCGTTCTCTCAGTGAAGTCAATCTATAAGGAAGCACCGGAGGAACTCCATAGCAGTTCCATACTTATCGAGAATCATGTACAGTGTGCATCTAACGATTCTCCAGGGAGATTCGAACTTGTAACATCCAGGCAAGTAGTTGAAGACTGTTCGGTTACTAGCGGCTGATTCACAGTGTGATTAACTGGCATTTAGATCCTTTTTCAAACCCGCTGTTCATCTAATCGGGGACTCTGCCAACCTCTAAATAGACCACTGCATCCCAGGAGAGGACCGTGAAGACACGGATTTAATGGCTTCACTTCGAAACTTGGACAGCTGATAAACGTTCCAGAATCAGCCGAACTTTTCGCCTAAAACTGTGATAAAATGCTGCGGTGTGTTCCACGCAGAAAGGAGAAGAAGCAACAATTATGTGGTGCCTGCATGAAAAAGCAGGTGAGGGTCATTAGGCTGTATATACAGTCTGCGTGTATACAGTTAGCTAAATTCACGCGTAGCCAGTTCAACTATCGATACATAAATGGCAACCGGTCGCACATTCGCATAAAGATATCGATCTGTGTACATCACTGAACTGTTCACATGACGGCCTTGGCTTTGGAGATAACTTGTTCAGATTGCATAAGACAACTGGCAGTGAACTTTCCAGGCGGCGGATGTAATCTATACTCAATGAATTTTCTCATCAAGTGAGATTAAGGACACAAAAGAGAATCGCGACATAAATCGATTTGTCGGACCAGACAACGAACTTAAACCGTCTCAATATCTCTTCTGAAAGCGGAGTCAAAGTCGAATTATGAGTCGTGAACTGTGCAATGGCCTTCAAGGGAATGAAGAATGATTCTGAATGGACATTTTGACATCGAATCCGTGCCGCACATACGGCTTTGTAGTGAAGATCACATGAAAGAGGAGAAGTTTGAAATACCCAGAGGAGCATATAATCACATGGTATGTAGCAGGAGAGCTCAAAGCCATTCTCCGATCATATGAAGTCTCAGTGCCGAGCATAAAATCCGGACTTACGCTGTGAGTCATACCACAGGCTTTAAAACCGAAATGGGATGAGTTCGCTTTTGATTTTCTAGCGTTACTTTGAAAACCCTCTCAATTAACTGTAAAAGAACGGCTTTCTCCTGAGCTCGTGCTCAAAAAGAACTGTGGAAGGTACGTTAGCAAACAGTCGAGCAGTGACAGGCGTCGTGCCAATCGTCATTTAACTAGACTTGAACCAATCACGGTAGTAACCACGAGACGACTTTACTAGGCACTTGCTGAGCTGCGAAGCTTATCAAGTTTCATCTGTATTAATTTCCCGAGATTACGGAATAATTCATATACCTTAAAGATGAATAATACGAACCTGGGCATCATTATTCCAGGGATAGTTTTACCGCGTCACACAAAAAACGGAAAAATAAAAGCAAAAATTGTAGAATTAATGGAATTTTTCAGAAAGATTCACATTTTAAGTAGGAGACTGATCACGAAAAACTGTGCAATATCTCCAATAGATTATTTTTAAAAAAGCTCAATAACTTATTTTTTCAAAATTTTTGGCAAGATGCAGACAGCAAAAAATGTCCCTCAGAAACAGTCCGCCAAGAATGTCAAATTGCGATTTGATCCAATCGAAGTAGATTTATTTTAGAAGAAATCAACCGCTGAATCTAGCGCTTGATATTGGATTTTTGTCCACATGTAAATTTTCTTTGTTGAATTAAACCATGTCTATCTGTCTGTGTAAATCCGGTCTCTCAGTCTGAGACGAAAAAATAACGCATTATATTTGGAAGTAAACTGAAAATGGTGCATATTCTCCGTCAGGTACCCACACCAAACATAAGATTAACCACTGAGTTGTGTTATATTTATCATTTTCAATTTTTTAGCTGTTTATTCATTTGAATTTCTCCAGGTTTCGAGTCAAAACATGTTCTTTGGTTGCGCAGACGTTAGTACAATTGTCATCTTGCTTTGTTCGGTATGAACGTTTGCGTGTCAATTTAACAATCACATTGTGTAAAACTCAAAAGACGTCGGAAAAGTAAGCCGATTTTCTGTTGCCATTTTTAGGAAGCCGGAATAATTACCACATGTCAGTATAAGCATTGCAACTAGAAAAATGAAGTTTTAACACTCAATCATAAAATGCGCTATTGTGAATCACCGTGTTAACACCGGGGTCAACATTTTTGGGTTGTGTTCGTGGGTCCAAGGGTGCTTCTGAACACAGGGAACCAATGGCATTCTAGACAATGTTTCAACACTAAATGGCAATTTGAAGCAGTTCGTTATTGGGAGAACTTTAATAGATCTATACCTACAGATCTGGGCTAATCAGAGCGTTATTTTACGGGCTAGAAAGCTTTGGATAGCCTCTGTTCTCGGAAGTGAAGATCAGATTACAACCTAGATGTTCTTGGAAAAAGACTGCCTCAAATGTTCTCTAGTGGTCATGAGCCCAGTCGAAGTAGGCAGAAAAGACAAACACTGCCGGGCGAGTGACCAGTGAAATGCTCCAGAAGCTAAGGGATTTCCTGCCAATATTATATCCGCTACTGACGAATCGGAGACTCGGTCAGCCCCCTCCCTAACGTGTCTCACTTTTACCTATGATGACAGTTAACTGGGCGTCATTCTGCTGATGAGCCTCAATTTGACAGCGTACCACGAAACCCGATCCACATTCTGGCTGAGGAACTGGCTTGAGTTGCTGTCGATTGCCAGGCAGGGGATCCGCAAACCGAATTTGTTCACGGATCATTCCGTTAATTGACAAAACCGTTTGACATTCAACTGCAATTGACGGTCACCGTTCAGTCTGTGTTCACAAAACTTCTAATAACCTTATTGATTGTGATGTGATTTGCTAGCTGTTTGTTATCCACCTCTGGTCTCTCTCAGTCGTTTGACTGTCAATTACTTAGGTTAGGCTTGCTGTAGGATCATTTGAGAAACGTTCTTCTGTTGTTCCAACCAAGTTGAGTAAGGAGAGGCAGACCTTTGGGCTGGCAGCCAATCACAATACTGGTGAGGTCCCTGAGGCCGACCATATCCCAGTAACATAACACGTTACACTATAATTACAATTAATGGCACTTCCAAGGCTCGGCTACGAGCAAGTTGAGCAATCCAGGCGATGAATTGTCTACTTGTTGGTACTTTTGGAAAACAATACGACTAACTTCGAATAATCGAACTGTGGGAATAAACCAACACCTTATAAAATCAATACTCTTACTGTTAGAAGAAGCTGCTGCTGAGAAAATGTAATGCGCAGAACCGAATATAAACACAAGAACGATGTCGTTGGATTGGTTTATTTGTCAGTCAAACGTTTCCCCAAAACATATTGCTCAAACAAGGGTATTTTTGACACAAACATGGCGGTACCTATGTTGGACCGGTTATGATTTATTTTAAACCTCTTCATCGAACCTTAACTCTGAATGAATAAAAAATTCCCACAGAAAATTTAAGAACAGCCATGCGGCCGAAAAGCAGCCTTTGCTAAATGTGAAACCGCCTTGTGCAAACAGGAATATCAGGGTAAAAAAGACCGAAACACCAAAATGATCTACGAAAAAGCTGTCAGATTAAGACAAGTAGCATAGATTGACCTTGAAGGCGTGGTGGTTGTCGCGGGTGCACAATTCGTAGTGGCCAGTTGGTCAAATGAGCTTTGATTCTACGATTCGTTGGACTCGGGAAGGGCGATCTATCAGCAGTTTGAAGAATCTGTTCCTTTGAATAAAAATAACGGCAATCCATCTTGAAGACTGACGGGACTATTATTAGTTGGTTTTGTAAACATGAGGCACTGATCAGATATTCAAGCCACGCATTCTGCTGACATTCCGCAACTCAGCACTAGAACAAACATGAGGTCCAGAACGCTTTGAGTATGCGAGGCAATTGCTTTCAGTGGACATGCTTATGTGTGCTCAATTCTGTTATCTTGACTTACACAAACAAACGCTTTACACATGATTAATGGTGACCAAAGTCTAGCTAACCAGATAACCTGCAGCAACCCCTAGGCGGCCCACGCACCCTAAGTCCAAATCGGACCGGTTTCTACTAAGCCGTTTTTGTTATTACGATCGGTTTACTTTGTTATTTATATCTATTAAAGCCAACTGAGAATGGATCGAAAAAGCACTATCCACTCGGATGGGTGTTCTGCACCAAAACCCAATTTGAGCTGATACAAAGCGCCATAATTCAACAGAATGAACTTGTCGTCGCTTTTGAAATGTAGCATTTTAGTGCTATTCTTGATTGTCTAACGTACCAAAATTTCCGAAGGGTGAAAACAAACGCACGGGTAAAAACTCTCTTTTTGAAGCGTTATGGTCGGCGGTTCTGATGAAAGGATACTATCGGCGGTATTGGTATGATGTTAATGCTTGTTGCCATGGCGACTCAGAAAACCAGTAGCCTGTTTGAAAACGGATACAAATGATATAACCTGTGGAAAAAGCAGCAAAACAAACGACACGTTTTAGTTAACAGGACACGAAAGTTCCAATGTTTATATCCTCCAGCGGAATAGAGTTTGGAGAGAACGCTTTTTTCTGGGGTGGTGTGTGAGGAATCGACGTATTGGCCATTTGTCTGTTTGGCATTTTGAAAAATGTGACCATAACCGGAATCACGGTATGAGAAGTTGATCTCTGAGAGCAAACTTTTCATGCTTTTAGGAAATCTACAATAGCAGGGTAATACTTGTGCGTTTTTGTCCCGTGATATTTTACGATATAACTTTCCTACTTTTGAAGTATAACGGGGTGTATTATTTGTTACCTTGGCAAATGGAGTCGTGATTGATTTGGTTATCATTACGATCTTATCTTATATGACCCGGATAAGAAATTAATTTCGACATGATATGTGCAAATAGCGTGCTGATTGCCTTTATTGTGTTCCCTGAGTGGTATCACCTGAGGAGTAACATGAATGAATCATATAGTTGATTAGTAATTCTTGTGAGAAAAATTTTGATCAACAGTATTTGTTCAAAAAAACGTAGTAGAATCAAACCTTGTCAGGTTTGCTCTCTCGAGCAACAGGATCGGATTGACTGAAGCTCAAAAGAACTGGTAATATGTACGTGCTAAACCATGTTGCGATTGTTAGTCTAAACACAGCCCTTCGCAGTTGAGCCCTGTGAACTAGAAAATCCACCACGCAGGTGGGTTTTCTCATTTTTCTGAAAGTTAGTGTGTATTAGCGCTTGTTAACCCTGTTTGTCGTGAAACCAAATACAGATAAAAGGAGAAACGTCCCTCGCTGCATTTGCCCAGCACCATCACTAACTAGGCGGTTACAAGTCAGTGGACACGAGAGTAAACAACTCATATGCACGGAGTTTTTGAAAAGTTAACATTCGTAAGCGTTCCCTTGAGCGTTCCTGGGCGTCCATGGAATGTTTAGCAACAGTAAACTATTTTTGGAAAGCGATTCCGTTATTCCCCTAGTAAGCTTCACCTTCTATCAGGTGCGAGGTCGGAGCTTGGATGCCAGAACTGAGACTACTCGCATGCTTCGTCAGTAGTATACACCGTTAAACCGGTAGCTCAGGTGATCTTGAGGCGCAATGTATTTGTGACGACAGTTTTGCAACCCAGATCCCGATCTCAGTGTGCAAAACACTTGCCGACGCTACATCCTGCTGGTGATGCTGCTTGGTTCCGTTTGGTGGGCTTATCAAAACCGTCAGGGTTGTTTTTCCTTGGCCGAATAACCCATGATGCACGCACACAGTGAAATAAGTTAAAAAAAGACAGGCCTTACCGAATGAAAAATCGCACGTACCAACTACAGGGTAAAACACTCATCAGTTATACCACGTGTTTCCTGGCCACGTCAATAAACAGTCATAGATAAGCCCGAATGAACTCTGTTCAAACCGCCGGCATATACTACTTGAGCAGCCCACGGGGTACACTGTTGGCGATCGCGGATGGGTGAGTTCAAAGAAGCAAACTGCGGCAACGCAAAACCTACTGTCTCCGATCCAGGGCTTTATTTTGGTCCGACATAAATTAACAGTGTGTTGTATATTCCCACAAAACGCTGAGAAGCTCCGTTCACCCGCACGAGAAAACCATGGGATACGGAATGAGGGGATGAAGATAATTCATCTGTCTACGAAGGAAAAGGCTTTGAGTAGCATAGTGCTACTTACAAGGTTTCTCAGACCTGGTCAACAGTCGAAGTGCGTTCTGCGATAGTTTTTATTTGGATGTGCTTCAAACTAAGGTTGTCACAGTCCAACTGAAGCGCTTTTGAAAAGTAAAGTTTTCGCTTGTAGAAGGAACGGTGGTATTCTTATATGTATCCTAAAAGGACACATGCCTAAAAAGTGCGTTCAAAACCTTATCTATTATATCTGACTGCTATCCCCGCTCCAGCGTCTTAGGGCCGGAAAAAGACTTGCCGACAAGGAACACGACAGCTTTATTGCAAAGAAGCGAGTTGGAAAGTACAATGTCCTAGCGTTATATATTGAAGGGTACTGTCTGACTTCAACCCAAGTCCGTCTGATCGGCGTTTAGTGTCGTTTGAGGGTCTCAGTAGGTTTCGGGTATTCTGGGATAATCTTCAGGAATCTGACCTTCCTGACATCATCCCTGAGAGCCCTTTTGGAACAGTTAATGTGCAATTCATGGAACTAGAACATAGTTAAGGGGAGTTCGGTTCTGCCTTAACCAGTGCAGCTAGATCTGTCCACTAATGCGAGACATCGCTCCAGTAGGAAATGAAAAGCAAACTTAAAAATTGTATACCATCAAATCTGGCTACTCTGAAAGAATATGTTGTATGTGTTTGAGGTCCCATACTACTAAATGAAGAGCCATTTTAGGAATTTCCTTTATGAGATGTGAAAAATTAGATGATAATAAATCCAGTGGATTCCAAGGTCGACCAGTGACGGCCTGTGCAAGCGTCGGTAGAGTATTCTTTGACGGTGAATGAAGTTAGGGTCTCCAAGTCATTCTGCTGACCACTTATAGAAATTACTGTAAAGAACTGTGTTATACCATGGTGTTTTAGTTCACGGAAAGCTGCTCCAGCAGAGATTGTAACTTTTACATATCACCAGAGTTTGCAACACAACTAAGTGAGGTTTTCCTAAGTTTTATTGTTTTTGCCTATGGCAGTGCTACCTGTTTCTCATTGGTTAGACTGAAAAGTGTGCTCATTTATGAACTAAAAGCTGTATGTGGTGGAGAACATTGACTTACTGTTCGATTGGTCACGCAAAGCGTGCAATTCGCTTGTGCCCATATTTTCAGCCTTCAGTGTAACCTCGCAGACATTTTCCTTCATACTGGCTCGAAAACAAAATATCTCACGAAACCCTAATTCACGAAATTTTTCTATCATATTTTGTTTCCAGCTATCATGCCATATTGAAATTGAAAGTGCAGACGATGAGTTAGCAAAGACCTTGCCATTATCAGATGATAAATTAATGGATATTAACCAATGACATGATCAAACATTTTAGAAGCCGTTGAACCGAAGGGAATAACTCAGATTGGTTTGTTATACCCGGTTGGTTGTTTGCTGTTTGGAAGAAAATGAATCAACTTGTGCTTAGAAGGGTTGGTACTAGAGATCTTTCGGCAAAGCTGGCACCTTACGATCGATATGTGAAAATTATTCAAGTAAGACATAGATGCATGGAAATACGTTTTAGAAATGGTCAGAAATTAGATGGGAAGTCTAACTTGCTATCTACTGGAAGTGTTCTATACTTTCGTAAACAAAACTGCATTCAAGTTTCAAGTTGTTTCATAAGTATGAAGACCGGAGCAATTAAATTAACAATTTTATGGGTAGGAGAACCAACGAAAATCCATGTAAACAAGCGCGACAATCAAACTGACTGAAGGCCACATCCAAGGTTAGATTGTTTACTGGAATTAAGACACAGGCATGAATTACAGTCGTGTTTTTTGGCCTTACAGTGGCTGAGGATCCAATTGGTTTACGTAGATCAGACATTTAGTGCTGCGTACCCCTTGCCCCGATAAACTATAGAATATCGCCTCTGTTTTGACAGTCTAGAACCCTGAAAAATTTACAGTGGTTTTGAATCTTATAGCGTTATATTTCACGCAACACCCCCGAAATTCCCCCTATATTCCGGCAGACTTATCACCGGAAGTACAGTAAGGTTAATTCGAAGCGTCTGTACGATTCAACTAGAGGATGAGCATTAGACATTCGATCACAGATCTACCTTAACCAGCGCTATGTTAGTTCACATTTATGAGTCCTTAATTTCTTTCACTGTCTTCTCTATGGCTTCCCGGACTCACCGTCGAGATTACTCAAATAACTTTTATCCGGTGGTGCAGATGACGTAGTCTGTAAATCATCCTGGTCCTCTCAGAACGGAAAGTCTTCTGGTGCTGAAGGATGAAGTTTGTGTTAGGTTTCTTGTAAAGTTTGCGAAACAAACTTTTAAAATTGAAGGACTGCGTGGCTCAGCATGACTTACACAAAGTAGAACTCGCCAACAGCCCATCCCTCTTATTTAGCTTAGGAAAGAGCCTTGCACTTCATTTCTGACCGTGAACGAGGCATCAGCAGGACAATAATTTAAGCATTCCAACATACTTTGTGTTATCTACCAAAATGAATGTTTATAGAAGTGCTTTTTATGCACTATATGGGGTAGCATTCAGGTTTCTAAGTGTCAGTCATTTATAAACCCGCTAAGACATTCAGGGAGTCTTGGAGATGCATGAGTACTTAGATAACTGACATGCGAGCGTCTGATGTAAGCTCATTCCTTGGGCAGCACGTTATTAATGGTATTTAGTGATGAGGGATATTCAAATTGTGGGCATTACCAAGAAACTTCAATTTCTTTGACACTTATATCCTTTCAACACATTCGGTGATTTTGGCAACTCACCTGGCTAACTAGTTCTGCGGAGTATCTGCGTCGCAGTGGTGTGACATCTTTGTGAAATTTAGGTAAGTCATAAATGCGAGGTAATCGTGGACCCACGTCTGTGCTGAATAATAGTAAAAGTGATTAAAGAACCGTTGTATTCAGATGATGTAGCTCGGGTACAAATGCTTGTCTCTCTAGTCTGCTAGTCTCTCACTTTCAGCCTCCAGTTGTTATGACCTTAATTCTCCAAGTGTTTGCGCCTTTGGTTAGTTACTGCGTCATGTTGTATCCAGATATATATATATATATATATATATATATATATATATATATATACATTTATCCATATATAACTGCATGTGTTTTTATAAGCCGAGTGTGGTACTGCTGGTGCCTAGAATCAGAGCAACCGGTATTGGCTGATTAGTACTCATCTCATCCTAGGTCACAGATTTAATGGCACTTTGAAGTAAATTGTATTAGATTACAGGTTGCTACAATAGAAGTTATGCCGGCCAAAATTAATGTACAAATCTCCTTTAGACAAGTCAAGATTCATTTATGTCAGACTAGACCATTGGTTTCAACTCTGATCAGGTGTGAGAAGCATTTAGGTCAGCTGTCAAATAGAAATCGACAGAGGGGAAGAAACCGAGTAAAACCTGGTAACGAAATTTAGGCTTGTTTCACACCAACGTTGGGCACACAGAGAGTGAACTTTTAAAACCGTAATAATAGGATTTCCACAGAAAGTTAAATGTGTATGAATGCAGTGAAACCGATTAACATTCAGAAGAGGTGAAATGCCCCAGGCTTACGACCCACTTGTAAACTGAAAGAGCGGCAAGGGGGACTGTACCGTTTCCATGGTTTGATGTGCTACTGGTCAGTAGCGCCAAGGTCATAAGTGTACGTCTTAAAAGTTGTATTAAAAATATTAAATGAGCAAGAGATAGATGGAACGGAATAACGCGTCTTTGCAAAAAGCATTACTGCATCAAGATGCTGTAAATGACAAAGTTGTGCAGCATTCTTATGATAAGATGAAGGATTTAATAACGTTGTATAAATCAATCTTCCAAGAACGAATGTTGGGTCCACTGCTCGGATTACTCCAAAACTGACTGGGTGCACGGAACATAAACGGGTTTCGCCTGTTTGACTCATCCACTTTTATGTTATTTTATAAGTTTACAACTGTATGCTTACCTCGCAACAGCCGGATTGCAGAGATCCGCACTTTCTTAGAAGTCATCAAGTAGTACAAATCGGATTTTAATCTTGGTCCCCAATTCAAATGGAAGAAACTCAAGAAAGCAGTGCATTCACTGCCGACACCACAAATTTACCTCATAACTGTACTGCAACTCCGTGCTTTCACCTTTTTTTCATTTATCGGTTTTTCCTCAATGTGTGTACGTGAAGTCGAGAGCGCTTATCACACATCAGGATGATAATGGACAACATGGCATCCATAATCTTTCACTGGATTTGAGGATTGTGACAGCACACTGCACAGTCACGTGATCTGACGGCTATCAATAGGAAAATGTGTACCCATCAGGCATATGACAATGGTGGTCACCTGATCGATTGGTAGAAGGTCAACCATGTTGGGGATGATAGGGTTTGGTTAGTTTTAAATTCTAGTGATACTATGAAATCCAGCGGACCAGATTGACGCGGGCGAAAAACGGTGCCGAAGAAACGAAGACTCCACATAAAGAGATACGTTGAATTCTGGGAGATCATGATCAGCCATAAACAGGTGTGGAACGGCAAATGTTGGTCACGCTTTGATAGGAAAGCCAATACAACAAAATGGTAGTAAGTTAAAAATCACTGATTAAGTTTTCTTTTTGTATTTTTATGACTTATTCATTTCTGTACACGCATCAATGTCCTTATCAGATATGCTGGACTAGTGTAAGAGAAAGATTATTTTGTCACCTCAACTTGTCAGTAAAAATGTTTTCTTTATGATACTAAATTTCCTTTCGAACTGTTCATCAGCCGTAAGAAATACATTGGATCGATCACAACAGAGAAAGTCTTATTCACTATTCCTGTACAGCTAACAGGCCTGGAACTGCTTTATTTAGGATATTCTGTTCATCGATCAGTTCACTTAGGCTATAAACAAATTGATTGCCGTATGTTCCTCCTTTCACCTTCTCACCTCATCTAGCCAGCTTCCACCCGCTTCATCTGCATCGTAATTGGGGCAATTAACATGCAAGAATCGGCCATTGAAACACAGAATTATTTTGGACAGCAGGAACGGAACAATTATTGTGGTGGTTTCATGTCCATTAGAGCAGAGGGCGATTATGGAGAGGTAATTATCGAGATTTGGTGAGCAATTCTAAAATTGGTATGACCGGAAACCAAAAGAAAAGAACAGTCTGCTGAATTCAAACTCTCCCACTATTGAATCAGAAAGGTCTTGATTTATTAGTCTGTAAAATTAACAATTGGTGAGTTGACCAATCATGGGCCCTAACAGACCACGGATGGTCGCACTACAGGCCCGGTGACTGTGGAGACACAAGACAGGATACATATTTTCAGAAGTAGTTCTTTGAAGCTGGTGAATCTGATACGGATCAGAGTGTCGTCAGTGCATATCTTTTTCTCCTCTGTTCATCAACCCATTGAGTGGGGCAAGTAGAATCTTATATACTGACGAGAATAGTTTAGATGGGATCTTACCTGAGCTTGCTATACGGATTTAAGCTGAATATATCAGTGTGCGAATAAACAGACTGCATCCACAACATCGACTACGGGGACGGGGTGATGTAACCCACCTATGGAAAATCACTAGGTAACTGAAGGTGAGCGTCTGTAAACACGACTATCACCAGAAGAGTCGTTGTAGTTAACCAGATTAAACAAGAGTTGGCTTATGTCCTATCGGATAACCGTTTGATCGAGCCATATTTACTGAGACAATTCTGTCACAATACGTACAAAGGTCAAGCATGTTAGTTTGTTTGAATCAAGCTATATAACGAGATGAA
Organism: Opisthorchis felineus; assembly: GCA_004794785.1. NCBI lineage: Eukaryota > Metazoa > Platyhelminthes > Trematoda > Opisthorchiida > Opisthorchiidae > Opisthorchis > Opisthorchis felineus. Next base: position 257,345 of record SJOL01004777.1, on the reverse strand, counting down.
GATAAAATGGAACATGTGGAGAAATCTACGGCTAGCCTACCACAAGCATCCGAGGTGCTCACACCTCCACCACTCAGTCAGGCAATCCTGATGTAGGCTGACAGCACAAACGCCACTGACATCGAATAGTCCCTGTATATTTCAGTGCCTCCAAAGGCGGTCACTTGGGTCCCCATCCTAGCAGACGTACTGCATCAAATTGAAAGAGAAAGGTCTGATACTAGGGTCTCCAATATCTCTAATTCCGGATAATATTTAAATGGCACGAAAATGAACTCAAGGTTTTGTCCGGTTATGACCGCTAGCCAAGAGTTTCTAGCGTTATCTATATGCTATTTTACTTCTACGAGTATGTCAATACCTTGACTCCCCACTTCAGCAGAGTGGTAGCATCCAATTCGGGTACACCACTCTTCCAGGATATTAGATTCAATAATGGCGGTGTGACTGTTTACCAGAAGTAGCCATGTATTCATCTTAGAGCAGTGTACACCAGTACTCTTTAGTCGATTCGGAAAACTGTCTATGGAAGAAATCGACCGAACATCAGTCCAACTTGGGGTGGAACATAGACTTAACGAACATGGTTCCCAGTGTTCATGGTCAAGCAATACTTATGAGGAGGACTAGATCCGGTAAGGACCGAATCGTCACAAGAGCTAGCCCACAATCAACTAAGTGGCAAAAGTTAAACTTCCGAACATTAGGAGGTCTCCACAATATATACTCAGGTCATGTGTAAACTCCCTGCTCGTATCCTTACAAGCTCCCCAATTGAGCAATACAAACCAGTTAGTTCGTTTTATTCAACTAAATGTACTACACACAGGCTGCTTCGGGTTTCAGTTGAAGCATTTTTCTTAGTGTGATACACTCAAAAAGTCAACTAAGACTGAGCACAGATTTTGTACCGCTTTCGTCCTTCCTAAGGCTCATCAGATAGACTTATTTCTCGAATCTCGCTCAGCAGGATCCTTTAATTTAACACCAAGTGAAACACATGCTATGGAAACGACGTATTTACCAGTTAACTCAGTTTTGTGGGAGGCTCAGCTGGATTTCACTAAAATAATTTTCAGCTGAAATTATTGCAAAGGACTCCGTCTCGAATCCGGTTCAGTGAGTCATTTGCATACTTCACCATTCCGCACGATCATGTAATCTTATATTGCAATGAAGACGTGGCAAAAATGAAAAATTTAGACTTTTCGTTGGACCTTAAGGCATTAGGCTGCTTAAGAAAAACTACCTGGAATAATTCGCAACATTTCCGTACAGAGATACTCCGAGAAATTATCTAAATGTTTTGATCAATTTTCGGCACCCCACAAAGCTTTGATTTACGTCATGAGTGACACGTGAGTGGAACAGAGGTTTTAAAGTTTGGTCAGAATGAGACATATACGTTTCACCAAACTCTGGAATGTTTAACGTCTCCACGGAGATAAAGACAGAAAATCAGGAAGCAAATTTAGGAGGAGGATGCTTAGAATCCTGCATTTTTGCAAAATATCCTAGATTTATCGTTTCAGAAGGGCTTGGTAAACAATCGGTAGTTTTTAATTGGGCAACGTTTCGCTTTTGACACAAAAGCTTCATCAGGCCAAGTGAGCGGGTCACCCAATTGGCCAGGTTATAAGGCAGACGGAGAACCAATCAGTTAGTCCTCTTCAGATTATCTCACTAGCTTAGTGTTGAGTGTCAATTAATGGCTTTTGTCGGTTGGTGTGGTTGCCAAAATCTTGAATTGATAGGTTGGAGGAGCTTCAAATTAGTGCTGATCGGCTCTTGTTCCTTAATCGTCCACTTCAGGGTGCTTCCATTGACGATTCACCGCGGTTGCCACTGCTAGTGCTAGATTTTCCTTGGTCTTCGTGGGCTTGTGAGGTTTGCGAGAATTTAGTTGGGGGGAGGGGGGAGTTGGGTAAGGTTAAGTGGAATCCAGATGATGACTACTCCCCCTTCTGATAATCGCACACCAACACGTGTTAGCTCGATTGATCCAAGACCGTTCTCCACACGCTTGCCAGTTCCACGCCTTCTATTCTGTTAACACTGGGATGCTTGGCGATTTCTACCGCCTCGGCGATCAGTCTCTGTGATGTGGACCGTAGTCCTCGCCTCAGAACCTCAACATTTTCTAAATCTATTTTATGCCCAGTGTCCAGTGCGTGTTCCGCAATTGCCGAGTCTTTCAGTAACGCTTGATATTCATCCGCGTTTCTCGGCGGCCTGTTTATTTTTCTACTGTGCTCTCCGATTCTGATGTGAAGTTCTCTGGCCGTCTGTCCTATATAGACCTTGGTGCAGTCGTTACACTTAATTTTGTAGACACAATCCCTGGTTCTGTTTGCCGGGAGACGATCCTTCAATTGCACCAGTGCAGAGCGCAGAGTGTTTCCCCTCTGGAAAGCTACTCTTATGTTAGCCGTGTTTAGAACTCTTCGAATGACCTCCGACGTCCCCTGTTTATACGGAATAACAGCGGTCCCGATCCATTCCCTGTTGGGTTTTGCTACCGGTGCCAGCACCCTTCGTAATTGCCGCCTAATCAAGCTAGCTGGATATCCACTGCCTCGAAGTTTGTTCTTTACTTCAATTTGGGCCGCTGTCCGATCAGCTTCTTCTGTGCACAGGGCCCTTACACGCCTAAACATTGATGAGGCAATACTGGCGTATACCGACTTCGGATGGGCAGACGAGTAGTTCAAAACTGCCCCAGTGTCGGTTGGCTTCTCGTACACTGTAGTCTTTAGTTTCCCCCCGACCTTATGTGTCATGCAGTCTAAAAAGGCCAGTGTACCTGAGGTTGATTCTATCTCCATACTAAATTTAATGTGTGGACTCAGTTCATTCAGATAGTTGTAAAACTCACTAACCTTGTCCCGTTTCATCACGACGAAAGTGTCATCTACATATCGCCAGAATATCTTAGGTGGGTATGGGAATCCGGCTAAAGCTCTCTGTTCAAATTCTTCCATAAATATATTTGCCAACACCGGGGATATCGGAGATCCCATTGCTAGACCTTGTTCTTGAGTGTATCCTAGATTTATTTCGTTGACCTCATCAGGTGGATACTGCAATCAGTCGAACCAATTGACAGTCGCCTGTTGAACACTGACAGTTTACTACAAATTGGGGCCATCGACACCAAAAGGTCCATTTGTCTACATATTATTGGTCGCTATTACTCACTGTCGACTGCCTCAACCAGTTAGAGTAACTCGTTTTCGTTAGTGTGCGGCATGTCGGTGTTCTCATAGTGGCAGTTTCCCTCTAAAGTGCTTGCGACAAAGCAAGTTGACCTCTGCAATTAAACCTTGCTTCCTATACTGTGCTTGCTAGATTTGTCAGAAACTACCCCCGTCCAGCCAGGACATGTTCTGTAGCTCTCCATTGAATTAGTCTTTGGGTTCTGCCGAGGTGAGTGGCCAGACATCAACACATGAATGGATAACGCACATGTAATACCATGGACACTTGTGGAGACACTTTGAGTGGCAGAAGTGAAGTCTGGTTGCAAGTGTACCAAGAAAAACCAAGATGGTAGCACCGTACGTTCGCTTCATGAAGTGTGTCAGGCGACGTTCTGTCACATCATTGATATAATCCTCTTTGAATTCTTGGGCATTTGGAACCTGCTTAACTGCGTGACCCTAGGTATGTTGGCTTATGGGAGGAAACCATTCTATCAGGATATTTTATCTGGATACCGCAAATAACTATCACTAGTGGCGTCCTAACACGTCCATGTTACTCTATTTTGCCTGGATTATATTGCTACAAGATGTGTGCGGTGCATTCACCATACAGTCGAAGTGTGCCCACAGTAGACGGACCCACCAATGGTATCCGCTTTGAGTTGTAATTCAGTGTCTAAAAACGGTTTTATACATGCTCGTTACATGCTCGGTACTCGGAAATGAGAAGGTTCACTTAGTCGTCTGCTTGCGGTCGACACGTAGATAAATTAAACAGACCGATATTGAGCACAGATTTCCGGATCTCCTAATCTGCTCACTAATCTAAACTGCCTGTGAAAATGTATCCTGGTGTGGGCCATGGTGCGTGAAGTAACCTGGTGTCGTAGTTTCTCAAGTAAGATATGATCCATGCACTTCTGGAAACTACACTCATTTGCTCACCGATTGTTTTTCAGCGACAGACTCACCTGAATCCAAGCTGGATCTTTCGTTTATGATACTCTTCAAATGAATGTGCTGCACAAGGGCTGTCTCATTTTCAGCTGGTACAATGTTCGATATATTGCAGCATATTTTCTTGAAGGAAACTACTCATAAGGTTACTGAAAATTCATGCAGTTTGTTTATCTAAATAAGATATTGGTTCTTGAAAGTGAATCAAGTGTAATTCCGCTCTCAAAGTGCGATAAACTTCGTGAACAGTGGTCGTTGTGGACAGAATATGTAGGATATCCAATGACAAGTATTCACGATCCATTAATCTTTCATTATACAATGAAACCAATGCCAAAAAGTATTCAAAATACAGTCTGCAGCAATTAATGCCTTCTTTTTTTTTCCTACAGTTAATCTTTCTTCATTGTAATGTTTTGTGAACGTCGGGATCACGCACGACGTTGAACTTTGTTTACGTACTTTCTGGTGGAAAAATACCAGATTTGCTAAGTGACCAATTAGGACATGCCAACGCCAATGGAGCAAGTTTCATCTAATGCCACAAATACCTAGCAGAAAGACGCGCTGAAAACCACGTTGTTAATTTTGATCGAAAATGCGTTTGGGAACTGTGGTGTCTAGTCCGTGTTTTTGTAAAATGATTCAAAACCATCAGGCCGGAAATGGGTTAGTCTGACAACACATGTATGCGCGTATGCGCATGCAACACTGCGAACGCTCAACATCACGTTAGCCAAGTTAATTTGCATTTTTCTCCTCGCAAGGGAGTTAAACAACGAACCAGGTGTTGTCCATTCTTGTAGGTTTGAAAATGACCAGCCACAATGCTACATTGTTTCGCAAAAAATGCTTAATGGAATTTGTCGTTTGTGTAACCAGTACCAGGACAACTCATGAGGATATGGTAAAACAAACAAAATTTGGTCGATATGTTTGATTGTCAGAATGCAAATATCATGTTAGTTACAAGGCTAAATGAAGGGTCTTGCAAATGCCATGGTAGACAGGAGTCGACTGTTGAAAACATGTTTGTTTCATGTGATTCAGCCGGCGTGTCAAAGGCCAACTGAGCTTAGCTGGCTAGCTGAAACAGTTTCTGAAATTGAAGTTCAGGCGTAGAGAACCTAATGCGAAGCGCTGAGGCCAGCACCTCGACCAATTTGAAAGGCACCATGAGCATCCATGTTTTGGCCACCATCAATGAACTGTGTAGTGAGCACACTAGAATTTGATCTGTTTTAAAACCTATACAGTCCGTTCGTAGGATGCTCACCAAGAATTTGGATGAGTAGAACAACCAAGTGATTTCTCTTGAGACCCAATCTAATCGTCAGCAGAAAACTTAAGACATCTCTGCGGTACACGTTTTAGCTAGGTTCCCCAACCTCTTTTCATAATTTCCGTGTTTGAATCCCCTTGGCAAAACAAACTCGGGATAAAACGTCCTCCTCTCCATCGTAGATGGTTCTGATAAAAAATTCTGTCTCTTATCAGCAAATCCAAGTGATAACCCGTCACTGTCAAAAACCACCTCTGGACGGAAGCATGTCTGGCGTGTATTCTTTTTGCCCTCCGGGTCGGACACGTGATTATGTTTGCCTTGTGGATAAGAGCAAAAATTCACCCACACTGTGCGCAGCAATCAGTTATTGTCTGTTTTCCATAGACTGACCAAAAAAAATTCAGCCTGCGTTTGACAATTTCTCTCATTTGTAAACTAAATTGGTTTAACGGGAGACTCAGTCGAATCCGGCTAAGTCTGTCTTTTATAATGCTATTCTCCAGCTGAGTGTGCTGCACAGCTTTCAATTGGTAGGATATTCCAGATACCGTAGTACACTACTCTTAAGGTCACTCAGATATATTCCACAACCTACGTCCTAACAGTGTACTGCAATATCTCGAATATCGCATCAGCTGAAACAGGAGGTGGCCCTGTGCAGCACATTCAGCCGAGGAAGACCACCAATAAATAGAGATTCAGCTGGATTCAGTTGAGCCTCCAGTCAAAACCAAATTCGTGTCCAAATGAGAGTATTTAGCGAGTTCCATGGAATTTGGTTTCAAGCAAAACATAAGGTTGATAGAAACCTAGGAAATGCGCTAACTGATGAAACCCCAAAAAGATGAAACCGGTCGTGGGCTGTCGAAGATCTTCCAGCAACCTTATGAGTACTTTTCTTTCTCAACCCTACTCCTAACGTTGTGAGTAGTGCGTCATGCTCAAAGAGCTTAGTTTCTTCATCCATATCTGGCCCAACGACAAAAGACACGTACGATGCTATTGATCAGAGTATTTTGGATTGCGGTTGATATCAGTTATGGTCAGAATAATACACAACGCACCGTTTACATACCTTTTGTAACGTCAAATGTTTATTCGAAAACTTGCTCAAGACGAGTGCATTGCAATACCGTTCTTTTGTCAGTGCGTTTCGCTGGTGACCAAGCTATAATGCATGTGCAGTGTAGTAAAATCGTATATTTTAGGTCGTCCACATGTGTCCGGTTGTTTCCAAGTTACCGACACAGTCAGTCAGTCTTTAAGCTCACAGACCGTGCACCGAAATGAAGTGATTGAAGCTCCTACAGTTTCCGCCACAGAGACTACAAGAGTGGGAGCCGTCCACTGTAGCCGTTGGCACAATCTATACATTGACGCCAAAAGGAACTGCTAGTCTGGCACAACAGGATTCGAAAGTTACGCAGTGAAGGCGATATCTTTGACGCAAGAACCCCATTGGCGCGCGTGACACAGCCACATCTGTCAGAGTTACCAGGCATTAGTTTGACTTGACCTTCACGTGAGCCACGACGATGTAAACAAAGGTGTTCTCTCCAAAACTACCTGGAGTATCGATTGTCAATGTCGTTTTCTAGGCAAAGTGACTTTTTTCACAGTCACTGACTGAAAGTCTTCCATGCTTAAGAGCACTCACCCAACGTTTTCTGATAAACGCAGTTCCCACCATTCAGAGTGGTGCAATCTTTCTCCGAGTGCTGAATGTATCTGGCATTGAAAACTCCTTTAAGGTAAATATCAGTGGGAGCTGATGAGGAGCTTAGTAAACACAAAATGCGTCGAGCGGCGAATACTTCTCTGTGGTTGTCAAACCTGAAAACTTCTTCGATTTGAATTGGTCTTTACCATGAGTTTTTCAAAGTGGTACCGGTCATAGTCCTTCAAGCATCTCCGGCAAAGTACCTGGCTGACTTGGTTGAAAAGCTCGTTGACCTTCGAACAGATTGCATGAAGACTAAACTATTTACAATACAAAGAACTATTTCGAGCTGCTGTTTTTTGTTCTAAAAACTCTCCCTCGGTTCGAATTTTAGCTCTATAACGATTCTTTCTTACTGTATTTTAGGTCATTGAAAAACTAGGCCATCGTCTCCGGCGTTGTCTCTAGCGGCTCAAGGTCGACCATTTGTCCACATTCGGAAACGTCGGACTTCACTCGAAGACGAGTGGAGGACCTCTGTTGAGATTCACATCGACTAGGTTTTAACAGCAAACGAATACACTGAAGCAGCCAAAATTTCAGCAGCAGCATACTTGGCCTTTTGGAGCAGTATAACTTTTTAGGATCGTGATACGATAGGCCCGTTTGGGTGCAACTTAAGCTCACTCAAAGAAGCTGCTATATACAGCATAATCTGCGTAAAAATCTGTTTTGGCCAGCTGTCTAATGAGGCAGTTTCATCAGAATGACATGGCGATGGCGCCATTTTTTACTTGTAATTAACTCTCTGATAGTTCAAGCATTTGGGAATATCTCGCGGTCAAATTTTCTACATTCGTTGCACTCGCCTTTCGTGAAATCACGCTAACTACTTAGCAAGCTAGGTGTGTGTTGTTCAGTCTGCGATAAACGTTGATACAGTGACTTCTCACAGGAACGAGTGCAGACCATAGTTAAAATGGGATAAACTTGAGAGACGACAGTGTAATACCAATAGACCCAAGGAAGAATCACCCGGTTTGGCTATATTTCAGGAACGCCTCCTTCATGGGGCCTAACACACACACACACACACGGAGAAAACCTTCAAAGTGGCAAATTTTAGGGACTGGTCGCCATGGATGGCACGCTGTATTTCCTACGTACTGTGGGTTCAAGTTTTGGTTGATCGGTCCTCCATCATCACGAAGAGCCAATGTGACAGATGATCTGGACTATTTACGAAAGGCATCTCGTGGCGTGAGCCCACTCTTCTAAACAAGGTATGCCTGAAAAAACTATTGTATATCATGGTGGATGAACCCTACCCAAAAGTGCAGCCGTTCAACCAAAGGGAGCATTTAGGAGGTGACGTCAGCCCACGAGATTTCCGAAACGCATCTAAATGAGTTAGCAAACAGAATTTTTCCGAGGCTCCCTTGCTTAACTACGTGGAATTCAGATTCAAACCACCCATATCATCATTCAATTTTAGAGACCTTCTAGTCCGTTTATATCCAGCAACCACTAGTTTCGGTTTGCCTTCTTGAGTTGCACCTAGAGTTTCATCATTCTAACAGGATGTAACAACACAGATCACCGTAAGCGTCATTCATAAGGTTGCAATCCAGTTGAAGCAGCTGATTGGCTGCGACACGACAAAAATACTGCCCATTTCGGTCCGCCTATAGAGAACACCAAAACCATAGGAAGCACATACACACATACACACTCTGCCCCACTCATCATTTCTGTAGACCGTTCTATTATCATTTAAAACGCCATTTATTTATGTCAAATTATGAACCCCGGCAGTCTATCTGTACTCTGTAATTTGCCCTTCAGTGCCAAAAATTACAACCTAATGATGCGCTTCTTGATTTTGGTTAATAACAGTTATCCGTCATTCATCGGATTCGTGAGCTTTTTGGCGAGTATCACTTTTCAATCGACCAAATCGCAGTCCAACAGAAGAGGACAGGTTCAGAGCTGTGACCAACAATTTTCGATGGAAACTCTAGAAGATTAAGACCGGAAGTTGATTTTTGAAAAATTCCTCAACCTCACAAACACTCATAGTAATGCACTGAGAGCAGTGTCTAATTATAGCAACTTGGCTGTTTGATTTTACATTCATTTCATTCTCCTCCAAATGAAAAGCGTGAATTACTATTCGTGTTCACATCAATCACGTTCGAACAGCTCTCCTTCTGTCCTGCTGCAATTATTCTGGTGGGTCCACACCGCATGGGGGAAACACTGAACTCGAGTTCCTCTCTCATTAGAGCTTATGAGTAGGGAAGGACTGCTCGAACGTGAGTGATGTAACGCGGATTCTATAAATCTCGCAGCCGTCTACAGCTGATGAGCTACTGTAGTTTGCCGAGTCAGTTAATTTACTTGCATAGGTTCCGTCACCAATCGAGGTGAAATCATCAGTTCGTCGTTTTGAATTGGGACCTGTTGTCAATGGCTGCGTGTTGGTGGTGGGATGCGTGTGTTAAGCTACGCGCCGTTAGTTAAGTATTGATCAGCCTGGTTCAGCTAACTACCGGTTTCTCCCAGTTTGTGGCCCATACGACTCGGCAAAAGGTACATACGTGCTATTAGAAATTTGAACACTTTATCCCGGCATTACGAAACGACATATGGTCGCACGATATTCTCAACATCTTCAGTGAATGTCTAGGGCAGAATTGTTATGCCGCACAACGTGTACTTTTAAACTATGCTCAACTCGATGTGCCAAAGCGAGCGTAGCATGTGATCCACTGGATCCGTCCACTCTCAGTTAACGTATGCTCCCTTATTGCGTCATTTAACTGTACTTTGCCATCTAAGATCATCTGAAGATAGGAGAACAAATGCGATGTGTATCAGCATCTCCTAGTATCACAGTTACATGCAGTGACTTTTGACAAACAACTGCGTGTGAGCTTTCCGAATATCCGCGCTGTCCAGCAGGACCTATGCCGCTCCAGTTAAACTATATCACTTTTGACGTGGCCTGATTTAAAACGTCGCCTTTCGTTTCGTAGTGGAGCTAGCAGTCCTTTCTGAGCCTTGGGGTTGAAGAGGTACAACGGCTAGGCTTGATAGTATCTGATGCTAAATTTTGCACAATACAGTATTGAGTTGATATGATATGATTGGATTGACCATGACCGGATCCTAATTAGACGGTGCAACGCCGTGATTTAGCTGGTAATCCATCGAAGATACCTTGATCTCGTTCCGGTATGCTTCAAGTACCCCAATTTAAAGATAGATATTATGAGGCGAAAAAAGTTCTTAGTTAGACTTCAGTGAAGATTTAAATGAAATACAGCCTCTAAAATTTTGAAGCGGGTCCTAAACCATACAAATGGTGACAGATTGCGTGAGACACAGAGAACCATATTGGGACACGTATGCTTCCAAAGCTGCACTGTTGTTACACCAAATCAGCGCTCCATTCGGAACCGAAATGGCAAATAATGGGAAAGAAATTGCTTGATCAGCATTTTTGCTCAGCCTTCGTCTTCAAATGTGCCTCTCTGAGGCTAAACCGAAGGCAGTGAACCTGCGACGACCGTTGTACTTTCAGTCTTCAAACGGCCTTGGCCACCTGATCTCAGACCCTACTTTGTGGTCAACTGTAGTTTTGTTACTGTGATGGATTCATTTGGTTTGCGACCCGCCAGAGGCCACAGATGTGTACATGGAATTGAAGCGAAACTTTGTACGGGGAATTGAACACACATGTACTCCTAGTTAGAGTGATTTTATGAACTTGTCAGGCCGTAGGTAAGCCAGGCCATCGGGGCATGCCAAAACAGGTGTGCATCGGTCGATTAGAGTCCGAGCGCGCTCAGCTGCAGTGAACTGTATATTCCCCTACCATAGGAAGAAACCAAAGAGCCACTTTGCGGAATAAATGTATCCACTAGAACTAGCTGTTCTTTCCACGCACGAAATAGAATTGGATATGAGACATCATTTAACAATCGGACAAAGGGGTCAAAATTGGGCGGAAGTTGGACAATGAAGGGTGTTTGGGTTTTTGGTTTGCCAAATGCCGATGCGAACTGTCTTGGACATTCCATCCTGAAAGATGTTTTTGCATGCCACGTGCCTGTTTGTCCTCTATGATGTATTTGTGAGTAAATGAACCAGAATGATCCACCCTGCTCACTGATAACGACACTGTATTCTCATTGAAGCACACCAGTTTTGTAGTCATGCCCATGTGGTTAAGTCTTGTTTATCGGGTATTCTTCGTTTCAGGTTTTGTTTACTCAGGCTCGGCCTTGATAAGGCCATTCTAACTGTAATGTGTTCTACCATACTGGAAATTAGTCAGTATCATTTGACAGAGTCAGAGAGGATGTAATCTGCTCTATCTGATAACGAAGGACGTTCACGTGCTTCCTAAATTTATACATCTGTTGGTATATTGGTGATTCCTCACTATCAAGCTACTGTGATGATCATTTTTCTAGTAGTCGTTATCCTGTTGACTTCAGTGAAAGTTATGCCTCTTTCGTGTCGATTTCTTGCAACGACTTTCAGACGTCCTACACAGCGAATCTTCAGGGTGAAATCACCAGTGCGAACTGCTGAAATACCGAGCTGAACTACTGTACAGTTACTGCATTTTCTTAAGATGGCAAATGTCAACCAATATCTGACATATAGGGGATGACGTTTTCTAACGAAGTGTAGAAACATACTACTCACAAGGTTGCTCTTCGATCACCATAAACGAGAGCTTTAGCTGGATTCATCTGAGTCTCGTGTCAAAACTGAATTCGTGTGCAAATGAGAGCATTTGTCGAAGTGATAAATTTTATTTTCCCATAAGCATCACACCCTGGATCGCGTCCAATATGGGGCTGTCTCGAGTATAAGCCAGAGGAGTGGCCTCTCTTCGGAGGAGTTTTTAGTCATGGGACCACCTAAGCGATACGCAGTGCATAGAAAGTAAACCCAGGGATGAAACCACACATAGGAAGACAAAACATTCACTGGCTACCTGCACTGAGGAGCTTAGTTGATAAGTCAATTTTATTTTGAACGTTGCCTGAAGGTTGGTCATCTAGCAACTGAATTCTATCGTAAACATAGGTTTTTCGTTTACCGAGATAGCGTTGAATTATACATAGCTTTCATATGTCAAATACTCTGACTGGTGCCAGGCGAAGGCTCGCTCCGCTGTTTTTCCCATGTTGATCACCTAACTTCTTGCGTGAATGTCTGAACAATGAGATGAGGTGCAGTTGATTCCACACTGCGGTCAAGTAGCAACAAGGCCCGCCACAACATTGGACGATTGGTCAACAATGCACGTGGAAACGCACGTGACTTCGATACAAAAGCCGGGGTTCAGGGCCTGCTACAATCCTATTGCACCAGAGAGGTCGTAGTTTTACAGTAAAGTATTTTGCGCACAACGTTCCTATGTTTAGCGAACCATTAGGGCACTTCAGGTGGGTATGTGATGCCACAGAATCTTCCGTTCAAGGTCACATTGTCACGTGACAACAAACCAGTACTACGCAAATCAAGGCCAAGGCACCAGTAGAGTCTAGTGGCAAAGAGTGCACCCACATGGTGGGCCACAAGAAAGGCGAAATAGATAGTGAGATTTCGAAGAGTTTTCAGCAACTTCATGAGTAGTATGTTCTGTCAAGCCGTATTGTTTGTTCGTTCAAACAAAGACGCAAGCGATCCAGGACTTATGTAAGTCCCACCAAATTGACCATTGAAACAAGTCGATGGTCCTGAATTCATTCAAGGTGAGTGCAGCCTCGATCCGACAGCACGTATGCGTTGGTCTAACACTAGACGGAAAGTCCGATCAAGAATGTATCTCATCAGTTGGATAGATCTCAAGGAAACTTAAAACTGGCATGAAACAAGCCGCATAAACCGGAAGCAGACCTTTCAGGTGAAATAAAAACGATGCATATGTTCTAATGATCTACTGAGAAGCCTGATATACAATCAGTTATGTGTGCCTGGGATGAGTGTTTACGGCAGTAGTGCCCAGAAGATTCTCACGTTTTCAAATGCGATAGCAAATGAAGCAGAAAACACAAATAACTGATGAAATGTAAAAGTCTTCTTGAAGTAGAGGGACGACATCTCTAGTAAGAACGCATTCTCCCTTTTGGTAAAAGGCTTCAGTAATTCAGGGCTATGTTAAAACTAGCGCAGTTGTTTCTTCAAGCCGATGGAGAGCCAAGCGATATACGTTTTACAGAGAATTGACATATTGCAAAACCTTTCGGGAAGCGAGCGTTTCATTAGACTGTAAGGACAGGACCCAAATTTTCGGAGTCTTCAGGATGGTTAACAACGTTGAGGGAGTTTCAAAGCGATTGCACCGGATACTGTTCTCACTGCTCCAAAATGTTACACGGACGTCGAAAAAATCTCCGTTACAGAAAAACCCATACAAAACTAAACGGGAATTATGGCTACTCATCAAATGCTGAGAACAGCAGTGGCCTGGAGAGTTGCAAAAATATGTGATTCACCAATTTTTATATTTCTGCTCCATATTTTCTCTGAGTATGGATGAATCAATAGTTCTCAGTGAATATCTGTCCAGTTTATTATCAAACCATGAATAATTTGTGACTAACATGTTAATCGTGTTTCCATAAAATACCAGCATCAAAGGGTTTACTCCGCTCAGAATTCATTGGATTATTTTTCAAGATAACACTGACGTACGAAACACTAAGTACAAAGTGCTGACACACCAGCTGGTCGTTGTTCATCGTCTACTGTTCGCACTGATTAAACTATTGCCGTCTGCAAACAGCTGCGGCGAATTCATCTCAGATTGAAGTGACTAAGCCATCATTTTTTTTCTCGCGGTAGTGCAAAATACCTTGTGACCTGCTCTCTAGTCTAGGTCCATTGGTACCAGTCAATCCCTACCACACGCTTCCATCCGCCGCCTTTCGTATCCATGACGGTCGTCCCTAACTCAAGTTCTGCACTGTAAAACATCTGTTCCGGGTAGATGCCAGTTCCACTGCTATGTGTATAGTGGTTGCCGTGATCCAACCGCCCACATGCTTGCATTCCGCATGGACTTTTGGACCAACCTTGAAGGTTAGAGTAACGCAGCATCGAAGTTGCATCTGACGCTCGTGATGTGGCAACTCATACCATGATAAATGCCTACGCAACTGCATCGGGCTAACAACATAATGTTGACGCATTACGGGGCATTTTTCAAACAATGATTACGCTCAAGTCGTTTTCCACAGAGAGGCCGAAATTGGCATTCTGGCACAAAACGCATTTCAGTAGGTCGCAAGACATTCAGGCCATTGGGTAGTGATGCCACAGAACAATAGAAGGCTTAGTTGGTGTCCTCAAGAGATCCCAGCAACTAACCCACCCATATGAGAGTTTTCAGTTTCCATGTCGATAATTCAAGACACTTGTAAAAGTACACTATTGGTTAGCGTTCAGACGACATCCAGCAAAGTTCCGGAGAACGCTTGGGGAAATTCACTTCTCAAAAGCGTTGCGCAAATGGAGTTTTCAACATCGTTTCTGATATCCTGTAATCTCTTAGTTCATGTTGGTCGGTAAGCGACGCTACATGTTAAGGCGCTGTTGTTAAAGTCATAATTTTCTCTCGAGATAGGAACTCTGAAGGTAAGAAATCGTTCCACTTGCTCAGCAGATGTAGATTCACTCAGTTACTGACTTTACCTGATGTTTGGGACTCAAATAAAACGAACAAACTCAATCGGGTTTTGTGAATTTCAAGCGCTTTTAACTGAGGTAAAACCCAGCCAAATGGCCGCTGTATAATAATGTTCTTTATAACCGTCACTTGGTTAAACCTACTCAAACAGGTGATCAAGGCGACCTTGTGCTAACATTAAAACAAATGGCGCCGTTGGTGTCGTGGAAAATCTCTATATCCGTGGAGATGGATGTTGGAGTACTAGCTACACGGACTCCAAGGTGTGGGTGATCTTGGGAAGAACTACTTACTAAATTAGAGATGAAAAGTAAACACTTGGAATATTCCGGTGTAAACAGTTGAATAGAGTCAGTCGAGCTTAGTTTAAAATTTTGTTCTCGGATTACCTCGGCAACTGACGTGGCTAGTTTTGGCATCAACCCATTGTGCCATCATACTGAAAACGCAGTCGAATAAAAAAATTGGCTGGACAAGAATGTTCACACTAAGAAAGGCTTGCATAATAAGATTAAAGCAAACTTCCAGTGGACGGGATACGTAAGGAGCAGTTGGATGGCGCCCATAACCTCTCCAAGATTAACTGCACACCAGTGGTCGGTTTAGTATAGTATAAATGACAAATGTAATTTGGCCTTAGAACTGAAAGGTCAATGAAAGGTTGAATGATTGATGAATTGCAGTCACGTGCACCTCACTCTTCGAATTGTTCCTGGATGATCTAATGATCCAGTATCCAACTCAGTGCTCTTGCAATCACGGCAGCGGTAGTTGTGTGGGTCAGTTTGGCGCATAGCCATGTTTTCAGAAAGGTTTGATAAACAGCCAGTGGATACGATTAGGGGAGTGTGTACACAAGATAAAATGGATCGAGTACACCAGGATTTATTTGGGACAAGCAGCCAGGACATTGTACACTGACATAGGAGGCATACAAACAAAATACCAAGAGACGCTGACCAATATCAAGCGATAGTCAAGGCCTCAGCGATGGTGGGCCACGCGCTGGACACCGGAATAGGTTTGGAAAATGTGTATGCTTCGGGGTGATGACCACAAAGACTGGTGATCTAGGTGGCGTCTGCGAGTTGACATCACCCTCACTGACTTGTTCTCTGTTTGAATTAAAGTCGATCGACTTGGTACTTTGGTACGACTAAGCTTTTGTGTCAAAAGCGGGACGTTGCGCAGCGATTTTTTCACCCACCACCTGAAACACCGACTTCCCGACCGGTTCTAAACATCTCCGATTTGGTATTATTTACAGGCAACGAAACGCTTGTCAGACTATTTGTACAAACTCATAGTCTCTACTTAAAACTGCTTTTCGACTTTTTCATAAAGGAAACTATTCACAAGGTTTCTGCAAACTATTCGACAGCCCACGAGCGGTTTTGCCCTTCTTGGGGCTTATTAGGTAGGTGCAGTCCCCAAGTTTCCGTCAATCTTATGTCCTACTTGAACCCAAATAGCTTTCCGACTTCTTGCGCTTTTGTCCGATGAGTTATGCACACCTTTTTCTGGTTGGTTACTCCAAACTCCCAGATGATGGGACCAAGCTTTCTTCAAAAATTTACGAGGACAGTTGGTATGATGTGGAAAACTTCAGAATGCATCGTGAGCTGGGGATATTATAATATGTTCGTTTTAGTTCCCAACAGTGTGCCTCTTGACACTGGGATCAGTCATACCCAACTTTCAAGATTATGTATAAGGGGTGGGAGTAGAAGCCATCTAAACTTATGGCTGTGAAGCTTGAAAGTTTGGTTCGAAGAGCTCTAAAATCCCTAACAGTATGAAAAACCAAGCCATCTTCGTGTAGCAGAGAGGAACTAGCTACGGGGGGCATATTCAGACGGACTCAACTGAATGATTGCGCCAGGACAGGCTGGGGACTGTTCGAACGCGAGTGATGTGGACGTGAATACTGTACGTCAATGCAAAGAAGTTCACCGCCACTTGATTCCTCTGCTTACTGTGTGCAAAACAACTTCATCAACAGATGGACCGTAAATCATCCGCCCTTTCCTACTTCCGTCCAGATAAACCTTATGACATCTTTGCACTTTTTGTTCGCTCTTGGTAGGGAGTTTTTTCCGAGACTTAGTGAAATGATATTTTGTTGTGGTCGGAAGCAGAAAATCCTTCCACTTGGCCTGATATAATTCAAGTGGAAGATTTTAAAACAACAGACCTTGTTCAGTTGCTTGGAATGATTAGTTGACAGGAGCATTGATACCATAACATAGCCTGAAGGCATTGTGTGGGTCTTTGTCAGACAAGAGTGGACCTCAGGAATAAGATCTCCGTAAACGAACCCCTTCTCTATAGAAATAAAACCACTACGGTACAGTTCCGAAAGATTTCTTTCAGGAATGCTGGCTTAATGCACCTCAAAGAAAACACTTGGAAATGATCTTGTTAAGTGTCCTTCCAAAGTGGATCTTCTGAACAGGATACAAAGCCCGTGCACAGAGTTTAATCAGGATTTGGCACCAAATATAGGTACGACACACCACAACTTCGTGGCGCTACCCACTTCATTCGTTTCTAACAAAGTCTGTGTGCCAGAACCAAAATAAATCGTGTCCTTCTGGGTGGGGTGGAGTCCACAAAGGTAAGACGTTAAAAGTGTTCCAGAATTAACGTCGCCACATACAGTAATTAATAGTAAGGGCGTACAGGAATATGCCCGAAATGAGGGAAATTTAAATTCTGATATTTGGAGGAAATTTTCCACAGGATTCACTGTTTACCATATCTTAATAATACAGATGTCACCTCTTGGGTCAATGGTCACAGTAAGCCATTCCTCGTGAAATTTTATTTTAGATTGACCATCGACTGTTTTGTGGTTATCCTACCCTGTACAACCCCCCGAATAGGAGTAACCTCCTCGGACAGGAGGACAATCTGTCTTCAAAGTCACCAAGCTTCATTAACTACCGATTTGTTGAAGGAATTTTCAGAAGACACGTCACTTCCAAAGTGGTTCCACCCATTGAAGAGGTAGCATATGGTTGGTTCATTCGTGTATATATTTCAGCTTTTTTGAACCAGGATTCCGTTTACGACGGTGGCCTATACCAACAGACCGCAACTGTTTGTTGAATGAGCAAGTATTCTCCAAAAAAAACACTACTTTTGGGTGACCAGCTTGACTTGGTTACATTAGGACAGACGATGGACGTGTGTGGACTTTGAGGGACGATCCGCAGTACAGTGGCCGAATGATAAAATCTTCCAAGCTATTTTAAACATCTTTAGTCATGTATGGATCTGCTTTTGTTCGATATAGTGACGGATAATGGATGTGGCCCATCCAGGCCAAAACAATCCACATACCTTCTCGAAAATACCATTTGAATTTGCTGTAACCTAGCAAGAATAGTCTTCTAGTTTGTCAGCTAAGCGGGCTTAGCATATCCTGAGGCTAATTAGAGAATTCGAATGCCAGTTAGTGGAAAATTACTGGGCTAATAAGTGATGTTTTCTACAACATTCAAAGTTTCAAAGGTTACTGCCGAAACATCATCCACCACTAATATCCTTGGCTAAAGAAAGCCGGCATACACATTTCCGAAAGAAAATTCTGTTGATTTTTGGAAACTTGCGCACGAAGACACATGGAACTTAGCAATAAAGTTTTATTACAATTATAAAAAGTCACACTCAGAGCACGTAGACGAATGCACTCAAAAGTCAGCATGTGATGCTATTTGAGGATTTTGCGTTTGTAGAGCGTTGGCATTGACTTCTGTGAATGGTGACCTCAAAATATAGTGTTTCAGGAAGCGACACAGTCTCTTCAAACAAGCCAGTATTTTAGTGTCTTACTATCGGAGCTATTATACTATCTACTCTATAATATTTGTTCCCATGACCACCAAAACAACAGGATGCGGGAGATCATGTTCAACAAAGACCACTCTACCAATTCAGTGAGCATTATTTGTTCAGAGAGATTTTTGAAATCAGTTCAACTAGGATATCCTAATTAAAGTCAGGTAGACACAGAAAGATGAATTATGGGGCATGTTATTTCCGATTTTGTATCTAGCTTGTGGACACCAGGACTGAACTTTACATGTTTAGTGGCCTAAAAGTATGTGCCACTATGAATACTTCTCAACCGCAATAAATGCCATTTCCGTAATACACTGTAAAGGTGCAAATCCAAATCTGGCACCTGAACTCCAAAAAACGTACCGAGATGCCTGCTGGAACGGTTGTGTAATCCGGAAAGTCTCATTCCAACTTTCGTTCTGTAAGTGGAATCAATGCATGCCGAGCAGTAACGTACAAGTATTTCATTCTTGTTGGAAATCATCACCTACAGGACAAAATCTAGGTTGAAGGTTTCCATATAACCTTCCGCTATTGGCACAGAAACATGAATAATTCATACGTGTTGTGAGACTTCTATCTGAGAAGTTGTCACTTGAGAAGTCAGTCGATCAAAACGTGACCACGTGATGTGGGTCCGGTGACTGAAAGAGGAGTGGGGATGCATCTTAAGTGCGAGTTAAGCAGACTGTTGATCCGACCCTCGTGGCAGGGCTTTTTAGTATGCAAATGATAGCTGAGAGATTGCCAGTTCGAATCTCCCTGAAGATTTGTGAAACGCACACTGCTGGTGATTTCCAGTAAGGATGTAACAGCTGTACAGTACTCCTCGGCTTCTCAAAATAGAAGCCTGGCTAAGCATATTTAACTTGGCTCTATGTCAGTTCTCTCATATAGGTACTTCCCCAACTACTTCTGAAGGCTGGAATGCAATGTGAAGCAGATGTTTCTGTGGATGGCCTGACTGGCATCAAGAGCATGATTGTCGTTTGCATTAAGAAGCGTGGACTTACAGCACAGCAAGTCTGCCTTATTTTGAAACCTTGCACGCGACTGACACGAAGTTCACATTCTAGTATGCAAATGTCAGCTTCACTTTCTGTTTGCCATTGAAACTAAGCCATATAGAGAAGTAAAGTCCAAGAAAGAAAGGATACAGAAGGAAACTCCAAGGCCGAGACGTCAGATGGATTGTTCTTCACGGTTAAAGTATCTGCAGTCTGAAAAATGGCCGAATTCTACTCCCTAGGAGCTAGCTAGATCTTTGGACGCCAGAAAGACACAGGAGTGGTGTTGTATCTAGTTGCCCGTATACGAGACGAGCTGGCAGTGAGTGTCAAGTCCGCCCTAAATTTTAATCCAGGGTACTAATACTGGTAAAAGGAGGAAAGCGCTTCGCTCCAAAGTTGTTTACTATCAAACAGGAACTAAGCGGTTGCAAGCCTTTAGACGTCTACACAGGATTTTTGAAAGGTGAACATTCTCCCGCGTCCTCTTGAACTTCCTTGGACGTTCATTGAATAATAAACAAACAAACACTGGAAAGCTGTTCCATAATTTTCGTAGTAACCACCTGCCATCGGATGCGGGGCGGAGCTTGGACATCAGACCATGAACCACTTGCATGCTTCATCAGTAGCATACGTCGTTACACCGGTATCAAATTTTATTCCGTACCCTAGAAGGTGGTGTTACGTCAAGTTTTCCTCTTTGGAAGAGTCCTATTCTTCCATAAGTATAGGACTCTTCCAAAGAGGAAACCTCGAAGTAACACCACCTTCTAGGGTAGCCACACCAGATACTTTGATCAGCCTTTTTTATGCGATTCAATAGCCCAGAAGTAGGCCACACTCACCTGTCTAAAGAACTTAAAATTTTATCTCATGGCTAGTGACATAAGCGACCGCGCTTTGTCCAAATATTGGTAGCTCAGGTGCATTTATTAGTTGTTGATCTGTTCGCCGAGCCTCACAATTAACTTGTGAACGTCTCATCAACCAAACAAGAGATATAATCAGACGCGCGGTTAGGATAAGGTCAAGGCCCAGCTTGGTTTTCTGCAGAATACTATTCCCGTGGTTCATCAACTGGATCACACAATCACATTAGGTCTAGTTGTCATACAGTGGTGATTAATTGTGGCGATTGCAATTGAAAGTGTCCTATATCGTAGTGAGAACAGGTTTCCCACCAGCATAAATGAATCGGTAGTGAATACCTGCACCGGAATATCGTACAGTGATGAAATAGTGCTGTAACAACTAGTAGAAAGAAACGAAGAGGGTAAGTGACTTATCTTCCTTATATGGGAAGAACTAAGTTCTCAGACCTGTGAACGGCTGATCATTATGCTGGAGTAAGAAGCCACTGGCGCACTTGAGTGCTCATTATTTTCAAGCCTAACTCCACAAAATCTCAAAGCAAAATGACAGCTAAATTTTCACTGGGAGCCCGGCTAGTAAGTAATGCCATCTGAAAGGCAAAACACCTGGGTCACATCCGAGAGGAGACGAAAGCTCGACAAAGTGCAACATAATTTTAGCCGCTTTTAGATCACCTTATCATATCACTGCGAGGGTCAGGATTGGGAAACAATGCTTTCTTTGGTAGACGGCGGTTGGACATGCGTCTCAGTGTGTACCTGAAGCACAGCCTGGCTTTGAGTCTAAATACTCGATTATATACTATTGCTTTGTGGGCATGTTTGGTACGTTAAAATGAAACAAGTACCAATAACTTCCAAAGGAAAATGGAAGTAACTAATCTGTTTAGTCAAGGTGGATTTCAGTTGCATGTCTGTTCTGTCAAGTTCTGTTGACCACACAACCCGAGAGAGGTGACCTTATAACTATAACAATTGCTAGGGTAAAGTCTGTATTATTCTGCAAAATATTTTGGTCTTTTGTCAGTGGTCCATGTCGATTTTAGGTTGCAGTGCGGATTTAAACCGTTGGATAGGCTGTGCATATTCCGGTGAGTGCTTTACAAAGCGGCATGTTTTCAAGCGAGGAAGCATAAGGCAAGGTTAAAACCCACTACTCAACCATTGAATTTGGACCTTTCCAGGTCCGTATTAAAGTCAGAAGAACAACACCGTCGAATACTATTGAATATTTTGTTGGAAATGGTTTAGAACATCTCTCAAAGTTTTTATTTATATTCTTCTGCTATCGGCTACACTGATATTCAGTTTTGAAAATAATTGTGTTCAGCTATCGTCATGACGTAAACCACTTGGCAAAAACACTTCAGCGGAGACATTCCTTCGTCCAAGTAACAATCTACGATGCACTTATCTGTGGATTGTTCACAGACGTCGTCGCGCACGTGCGTGTTGATGCGCTACTTTGCACACAAATTGTAGGTGAAATTTTACTTGGCAGGTACTCAAGTGCGGCAAAAGCTGTCAGAGCTGATCTGCTCTAATTTGTCTGAGTACATCGGTCTAGAAATTCTCAGAATTTGCGTTTAACAATCAGATGGCCTTTGTTGCCTCTGTTTCAGTCGTTGCTGTGTCAACCACAATTGTTTGGACCACAATGATGTTTGAAAAACGGAAAGGTGTATCACCACTTCTGCCAGCCAAGGCATTTAGACCATCTAAAGTCTGAAGGGTGCACAACTAATTGACACCGACGACCAGATTGTAACCAGCGTGCAAAACTATCAAACAGACGGTAGAACAGAGTAGACGTTGGTTTGAATTTTAGTCGGCAGCCAGCCTTACGTTTTTCATTACATCGGTCATGAACCAAATGAGTCTCCCGTTTAAAACAAATTAACTTCAAAATGAATGTATTTGCTGTAGGACCACAGTCGTTGTTGTATTACTGCGTGTTAGAATTGATTGTTTCCAGCAATCAGCTGGGCCGTGTTGAGTTATACACAAGACGCTAAAATTAAAATCGCCCAAATGCGGTAGTACTATGAACAGCAATAATAAAATTGTAAAAACCTCAAATCGTGGGATCACGTCGGCTTCTGCACATCGGGTTAAGTATTGCTAATTCCAAATGGGATGCTACACAAATAAAGTAGGTGGGAAACCGTACGCCAACCCAAAGTTCACACCGACTCGAAACAAGTGGCTACAAGATGACCAAACCCATAGTGTTGCAGTAAACTAGGTGCGCGATGACAAGGTCAAAGAGCGGTTCACGTTCAGGTCGAAACAAAAAAGGAGCATAGACGCATAATGAAAACCTATACGGAAGACGTGTCACACTACTGCAATATACAAGGGTAAAACATGGGCATTTGAATGAACGGGTTTGAAATCTTTGTCCATCTTCGCCAGAAAACAGCCCCACAAAGAGCCTTGCTGAACTATTGCGTGTAACGTGTTGAAAACAGGGGTATATTCACTACATCCTCATTTAGACAATCCTTTTCCGGTCCCAAGGAAATTATACCGATTGGTCCATAGTAAAAAGGGAAAGCACCGCGTTGCAGTTTTGTTCATGTTAGATTTTGTCAGAAGTAAAAATATGCTTGGCCATTCCAAGATTCGAATCCAGGATGCCTGACGTGCGAGCCGAGCATTTTACCGTTGCTTTAGCAACAAACCATGGATACGGCCAATACGTACGCCACCGAGAGATGTGAATACATCTCACACACATGGAGCGACTACTCACTACGGATGAGATCGCCATCTTAAGGCATCTGAATAATACAGAAAGGAAACAACGCCTGTGGGACGTTGACTTCTTGCTTTTACCTCTTCGTTAGCAGCATAAACTGCTAGCAACTGCTAGCAACTCTACACCGTGTATACGTGACGTAAAAATTGATGAAATCTAGTACTGTAGCTTTTGGGAATAAAAAAGCATAGTATCAACTTTCGACAGCCTTGGTCTATCTATCGTATCATTCAAATAGGTAAAACCGACCCCGAAGTTCCTAGGACAGTTAGTGAAAATACACGCCTGTTTCGTTTGTACAATTTTCGTGATAGAAAAATGGAATGCCAAGCGAAACCGTGAGAGAGCCAACTTTGCCTGCTTGCCCAAGGGAAATTTTTCAAGCAATCATTTTCGAAGTTACATAGGTGCACAAAATAAGTGTAAAGATGCAGCAGTCCTACTCCTGTGTTACGCTCATTATCAGACAGAATTTGCGGCTGCAGTTTAGGCGTCCAGTTTGTGGCCAGCTACGAAGCGACGTACGTTTTGCTACACATACTGAGCAAGGAATAAAGTTTGTCTAAAAATATATCGGCAGCTGATTTCGCGATACCGAATGACTCTCAGCGGTTTGAAGTATCAAAAAATCCGACGGTGTCTGTTGACAAACTGGGAGGATTGTTTCTCAGTCAACAAATCACCTATTGAAAATGTCCCTGGGGTTACGCTGCCTCGAAGTTACAAGAAAGGATTAAAACTCGAGAAGTGAACTCCGCTACAAAATCTTTTTTTTTCCACTCCTTCCTAATGTTTAAGACTGATTTACTCGGCGTTAGCAGTTGAACACCACGTTGTAAGCAAGCGAGGAAGTAAGCTGGTGCTAATTAAGACTGAATCCCTCGTTCATGATAATTTTCATCTGGATATTTCGCACAAGAACTTATTTATGCTTCGGTTACAGAATAACCGGGATATTGAGGTCTATTTTTGACATAACAATCTTACAAGGTCTTTGGTTAGCACCAGCTTAGTTTAAACCTGGGTGGATTTCGTCAGTGTTCGTAAAATTGAAGTAGACCATAGGCTTGACAAAAATTTAGACATTGTGCCTACCTGATGGGCACTAAGACGAAGAAAACCGATTGGGGGCTGTTGGGCAAGTTTTATGAGCCTTATGAGTATTGTTCTTTGA
The DNA here is from genome assembly GCA_004794785.1 of Opisthorchis felineus. Classification (NCBI taxonomy): domain Eukaryota; kingdom Metazoa; phylum Platyhelminthes; class Trematoda; order Opisthorchiida; family Opisthorchiidae; genus Opisthorchis; species Opisthorchis felineus. The sequence goes on along the minus strand of SJOL01004777.1, from coordinate 232,863 downwards.
GGAAAATGTCCCGCAATGAGACGGTTTTTATGCAGCACATTCAGTTAAAGAATATTATACACGGGAGGTCTAGATGAGATTCGGTTAAATCTCTCGTGAAGACCCAACTGGTATGCAAAAAAGTGTAGTTGGAAATTTCTTACAATTTACTGTGTTCCAGTAGGACAAAAGTTTAGTCCCGGACTACGCCTAACTGATGAACCTCAAATAGAACGAATGTGGTGCTGGATTGTCCACCAGTTCTCATCGATCTGATGAGTAGTGACACTTTAAGGAAATTACTCGGATACCCTGAATGTCGTTCAAACTGAGACCTGAGTTGGCCAATGTAAGACACACTCTGTTGGAGAAAATATCATACTGAGCGACTCACTTGAGTCTACTCATACCGTCGCCCAAGACATTATTTTAATGGGTTGGCGGTGAAGCGGATAGGAAAAAAGCCGCCACAATCTTTCTCACTGGAACACAGTTTTCGTGTGCTCAGTCCTCAGTCCTCAGCTTTGCCGTTCCTATTTCATTTTATGTAGGGAATATTTCTATAATTTCTAATATTTATAACCTTCTGACGTACAGTCAGTCGGATTCAAACACAAGGATTCTAGTCATGTTGAAGAACGCGTGCTTCCATGGCTGCCCGAAAACACATCGAGTAGAAGGAACAGTCTGCGAAAAGTTCGATCAATCTTTTGGTACCCAAAGTACCCTTATGATGCAGTTGAGGTAGTTGTGGTTTCAATACCATACAAATTGGAGGTGGTTGTGATACGATAATACCCACAAATTTGGTACACACTTTCCGTTAGCCCACTCGGCGCTTTGTCCCGCTACTCGCTCAATTGTAATGAAACGTATAACGAATCTTATCAAGAAGCTTAAGTCAATATCTTGAATGCCGGATCAGCTGAAAACCGGGACCACTTTTGTGTAGCACAACCATAAACGAGGGATACAGTTGAGTCCCATTTTAGTCTCTCGTTGACAAAACCGTGACTTGTTGGCAGGCGTTAGCCATCACACATGCCTATCTTGATGTCGGAATGGAAGGCACTAATAAACCGATGAGCTTCAGAAACAGGTGAAGTCGGTGTTAGGCTGTCTAAGTGTTCTCTTCAATCTTATAAGTGTCATGGGTGTCATATCAGCGGAACTAACTTGATACTTTGAGTAGTGTTTTGGTTGAAAGATGACACCCTTTGTGCAACACATTTGGTTCAGTAACCCGATAGATTCAACTGGTTCACACAACATTAATAAAGGTTACCAAAAATTATCGGTGAATTGGAAAGAACATTTAATTCGATTTGCACCTCTGTACCAGGTTTCTGATGCACCTCAGGTTTGTTGTATGACCACTGAAGGATGTGTTCTTTTTCAAGTCGGTAACTGTCTAATTGTCTAAGATGCCGAGTAATCATCAACTACACGTTTATTGTCCCAAGGAAGCTTGAACCCACACATCTTTGGCGATGCGTCCATTTAAGCTGTTTTCACGCTCCGGCCAAGCATAATAATCAAATTGATTCTGACTGCTTAAAAAACATCTCATCCTTAAGCGAAATTAATGTCACTGCTACATCGCCGGTAAAGTAACCCTGATTACATCATGTGACCTATCCTCCGAATACGTCACAAAAACTGATTTGAAATTTCAGCTTGTTCGCTTATCCACATTGTGTACACAGTCGAGATACTGGAGGCGAAGCAGCTTCCCCGCGTATGGTCACATAGTGTTCAATTTGACAGGTTCAAAAGGGGGAAAATCAATCTACTATTGACTGCAACATCACTTAGTCCATCTACGAGAAAGATTGCCCGAATTCGAGCCGCTTGTTTCAGTAGTGAGTGTGAATCTGCGAATATTCAATAAAATAAGAAAATTGGTTCTTCTACATATTACACCCCATATTTTATCAGTCTCCTTAACTGAGAACGTTTTACTCTACCATCCTTTTGATTTAGAGAACAACCAGAACTCAGAACATGCGAGTAATATCCAGACCAATAGGAATGTGACCCATTACATGGTGGGTAGGTACCGTGTACTACGTTTGGAAGCTCTCAACCAATCACTCAACAATGATCGTTGACGGAACCGACCAAAACGATAGCCCCAAAGGGCAGATACAGTAGTTTCGTTTCTTGGAAATAATCGATCAAATTGAATGTAACACAGTATAACACTGCCAGTCTTTTACTCTAATTCTGAAGAGTGAACGATATAGTTAGTAAACTGAACGTAAACTGGCTCGAGGTGATTCCAGAATAAGTTTGGGGAAATAACGCCATAATAGTTACAATGGGCTACTCCGATAAAAGGAAATCGGTTGAGGGAGGTTATCACAATGAAACGGACACCGAAATGTGGAACTTCATCTTCATCGAGGCAGTATTTTATTCTACAGAGAACAGAACCAATACTAAGGAAATGATCGTTCAGCGCAGTGAAGAAACCACTGAGTTACTTTGTTTTCAGATGAGTAACAGAGTGGAAATTTTTGCATTTTACGGTGATAAACTGAAGAAAGTCAAGGTTTACGATTATTCTGGGATATCGTTTTGCGGATGCTCTAAAACGTAATGCTCTCCACCGTAGATTGAAGCTGGTCTAGAAGTAAACACATCGAAAGTTTATTCTTAAGATGTGATGTACTGCACAATCTTTTATTCAAAATTGAACGAGCAGCTTCTGATTGTGACCAGTGTTCAACTGCCAATCAACTGAGGATAATAGTTTCCTTTTAGAAATCCATTTTAAGAGGTTTGAAATTTACAAAAAGTGAAGTGGAAGTCCTCCTGACAAGTTCGTTGGCGTTCAGTGATTAGAGTTCCAAAATAGTAATAGGTTTTATAGGTAATTTAAAAATCGCTCATAACAAAACCATAAACAAATTGCTGGTTATGATGCTCCAGATTATGTTGCAATGCTCTGATGGATGTAACTTTAGGGATTATCGTCCCAAACAGATCGAAACAATTTGTCCAAATGGAAGTAAAATGCAACGGTTGCCAAAGCAACGCTTTTAAATTCCACACAGACACAACACACGTTTTACCAACTTGTTTGAGCCAAAAAAATCGGTAAAAAAGTCAGATGCCGCATGAGCCGGGGCTATTGAATCGTACCTTAGTTTCCTATCTTTGTACAATTTTTAATGTTGGTTGCCAGGAGCTGTGTCTTACGCGGCTGACTGTGGCCAGGTTCTAAAGAACCAAGCTGAATTTCGAAACCGCACATACCATCCTGCTCCCTGAAGTCGTCTCTTGATGTTGTGCACCAAGTATTTGACAGGGATTTAACCATTTACAGAAGAATCGTTCGGAACTGCTTGTCAGCAAATTTTGTAAACAATTAAGGGGGCATCGAGCAGACTGTCGGGATAACCACAGAGGGTGGCGCGTCCAAAAAATATCCATTTGATCTGTCGAGTCAGGTGGCGTTCCCTTCTAATTTGGTACAATCACTAACCCGTCAAACTTAGCCGATTTAAATGTATAAGTATTGAGGTGACTGCACCTCAAGAAGACCAGCTGAATCAACTGGATGGTTATTATACTTTTGAGGAGGAACGAACGATGAATAGTCGTAACAGGGCCGATGGTTCTCGACAACCAGCTGTGTGGTCTCAGCACTGACAACGAGTGCCCCAAGTCCTTTGACATAAATTAAACTCTCAAGTAACCTTCCGTAAACCCTTCTACTTAACATCTGTTGACAAGAAAAGCCAGTTGATCCGATCTAACACTGCCCTGTGACTCGGCTTCTGCCAATTTTACTATCAATCCTGGCAACAGTTTGTGCATAGCGGCAAGTGACCTGAACAGAGGCGATATATCTTTTTCCGTGTTACATTATCTGCTAGGTCCTTAGGCTTTCTTCGCCATGACTTGAATTTCCGGCTTATTTCCACTTTTGCAACAAGCTTGACACTACTGTCAGAAATTAGAGAACAGTCCGGTAGACCTTGGAAGGGGGATTCCAAGTATTGAATAATAAGTCTGGGGATGGGCTCATTTGCAAACTTATCAAGCCCACTCTTCAATTTCTGTCAACGTACGTGAAAGCCGTTTTGGTTTTTAGCCAAGCCTCTGCGGGGCGCACACATGGAGCCAGCTAATGGCACTGGCGCATATAAACTGCTAAGCTGTTAGGCAAAGGTGTGATGAATCTACTGTGAAGTGCGGGTACACATCTCTATCGAAAAGAAACCGTCTTCGGTAGTTGAGTTGGTACTGCTTCCGTCGGGTATGCAGGAAGCTGGTGCTTTGAAACCGTCTCCAAACGTGTATTTTCTTCCGTGATGCGGGCACATGGACTTCTCATTTCACAACCCTGACTAATTTTCTCTCTAGAAGCGGGGTTCTCTGAATACCGCACGTTCGCATTGAATCCCATAACTTACTGCGAAAACAGCCATCGCGCTCAATCAAATATTTCTACCGAAGGCAAGCAGAAGGTGTAGCTTGCTACCCCCTTTTATCGTATCTGCATTCCTACTCTTACTACTGTTTTGGAGGTCGAGCAGACTGTCTACACTTTTATCCTGATATGTGCTACCAAATCAAAATCAAATCTTTCCAAGACGATAAGATTTTTTACTGTCTGAAACGGTTCTTGAAGGCGAAAAACAGAGTATAGAAAGGTTATCAGCCGGGGGAGCCTAAGTGTCTCCTGGTGGCTAATCAGGTGGCCCTGATCTGTTCTCTGAACTTAGGATGCATTCAGCCGCACCCTGGTGATGTCACCTTGAATGGCGACCAAAAGTTTGCAAGATAATCGCCAAGATCGGTGAACGGATCGGTGGCCACCTGAGAAACCACCAGTAAAAGCAACCAGGCCACCAGTATCTTGCCAGCTGAAGAGCTTGTTCTACCCAAAGAGAGAGGAAATCAAGGTCTTCACACCGACACTATATTAGGAGAACCAGCTCCGAACGTAAATGGACTGCATAACTGCCAGTGGAATAACTGTTGATAAAACATCTGGATACGAACAGAGTAAGTACAACAGACACCCAGTTTGCGGAGCAGCTACCAGAACCGCCTGTGTGTCAACAATCATGAAGGACGACACGCAGAAGGATGCCAGTAACAAAGATTCAAGTTAATCAGATACAGAAGTCTTATACTACTCAGCTTCAAAGAGGAGCTATTAGAAGAACCAGCTCCGAACGTAACTGGAATACAAAACTGCCAATAGAATAACCGTTTTCGTTGAGGCAGATTTAACTGATTGTTCGTCACTTGCCCTTGAGTTCTATTTTTATTATTATTTTTGGCCCGCCTAGAAGTTTCCACGTGAGCTTAATAAGGAGCCCATTTTCGGCTGCAAATGACACGTCTGTACGCGTCAGTGTTCGATAGATCAGCTGATTCGTACGTTCATTGGCTTTTCTGGTTTGGCTATCAAGCGGCTATCCAGACTCGGGTTCATGGTATTAAGGCATTGAGAAAAACATGGTCCACAACATACTACGGACCAGCAACTTCCGAAGAGTTTGAAATACGCTGAATTAACAATACGTAAATCGATCTCTGGGTGACCATGAGGTGGATAAAGTAAATAATGAGTTCTGCAGTTCAATTGAAGACGGTTCTCACCCAGGTCTCTTCCAACAATCACCCCAGGTCATGTTGTTGATCCTGAGGAGGTCTGTAGATTGTTACAAAGAAAAAGGTCTGCTAAGGCATGTAGTTATAAATCTCTGCCTCCAATCTTGCCGGTGGTTTGCACCTCCGTACTCTTTAAGTCTTTGGAATATACTATGATCACCAGACCGACTGCAGTTCGCTGATAAGCATTCCTGTCTGACATGTAATATTGCAGTCTTCACTGCACACATTATTTTCTTGAACTCTACCATCTTCCGACTCTATCAGCAAGTTTTTTGGAGCCTTGGTCGATGAAGTCTACGACATTCTTGTTCTGACGGCGACGGTGATGCAGGTTTAATGAGTGTTCTCAGAGATTCCTTCACAAACCAGTCACAATCTACAGCTGCATACGTCTACCATCTTCCAAATTACCTCAAACGTTTTTATAGCGTGACTCCCTCTCCACGTTCTTTTCCTCTTCTTACATAAGAAATATTCCAATAAACAGATACGTCGTCAACTGCAAGAATGCTGATGATGTTCAACCTACAACTGGTGAATTTTACAATGCTTTGCGCAGTACAGTTCAGTCTCATTATTTATTAACCATTACATCTCCAAAAGCCATTAAGTCACGCCGTGCCAAAGAATAACCTGAACAAAACATGTTGAATCTGTGCCCCTTAAGGTCAGAAATTTTTATTTCTTAGACGTCTGTCAGTGTCAAGGATCCTGAACCAGTCACCTATAGCTAAGCTGCTATTTCGTCGTCTTTCCTCGAAACAAAACAGACCTTCTGATGCACTCTGAGGCCATGTCAAGCGCTTTCTCCCATTTCGTCGTACGATGATTATTCCAAAGGCATTTCGACATCTTGTGTACGTTTACGATTCAAGCCATCATTCAGTCATGCACCAGCACAGTCCGTCATCCGGCTGGCTTGTTAGCAGATGACGGCCTCTTTAACTGACTGTTCCAAATGCCTTCCCCCTTCAGAGCAACACCATTCAAATTTTCTTACACTGGACTACAGAAAGTGCATTCCTCGCGTGCATGAAGCCCTCTCAAAACTTGGGTTTTGTTTTTCGGCAATTGGTTCGTGAAACATATGCAAGATTACGGGTCCTTTGATCAGAAACACTTCCAGCATACGCTCCGAGCATTTTGAACAACCTAGACGGAACGGTGAATTGCAAACATGTTGATGAGCTTCAAACTCATACTATCCATAGAAGCTTTGTGCACTGTCTCATAGGCTTATTGCAAAAGGTTTTCTAAGTCTAATAGTTCAACAAATGTCTGTGAAACAAAGATTTTTACCCATGAACTGCTTAAGTGAGTAAATGACGTTACTGTGTAGTTAGTGGCCGGACTTTCGCAGACAGTTCATATTTGATGAAATTCAATCTCACAAATAAGGTCAATCAATCAGCGAAAATCCCCAAATTACTGAGCAGCTGTTTAACCCGTGTTAGAAAAACTCAGCAATGTGTAGCTCATGGACCACAGGAAAAAAAACCATAGGTGACTGAATAATTCTGAACATCTGACCAAACGATGATTGAACGATGGTTTCTTTGTGCCGGTGATCAACCGCTCCTGTCCGAACGGTAATGTAGTTCAGTACGGAAGCAAAGTATCAGTGTTGAACACCGATTTATTGCACTCGATCATGATGAGGATGTATTCAAATACTGAGTGAAATTTCACAGTACCTTGGATATTCATGAGGTACACACTACAGGGTGTCTCATGTTTCTCTTATGGACTACCTGCGCCTGAAATTTCACTTGAAGACTCAAGATCCCACCACTTCAAACATATACTAAAAGTTCAAATATCGTGCATCCTGGACATAGATAAAGAATATAACTACGACTCAGGGAGATTACAGCCACGCAATTTTGTCCATCAGACTAAGGCTGCTTGCACGAGCACGTCAGTGCACGGTTTCAAGCTGTTCAAAGTGACTGGTACACGATGAACACAATATGCGTAGTTTGGCTCCTTCGCAAACCTAAGCTGAGTTCACGAAACGCCGAAGTATTTGAGGTCGGCGCAACAGATCAGCTTGTGCAGTCCTCAGGTCCTCCTTGTTCCCTGTTAGTGGTAGCAGTACCCAACAAGCCAGCTGTCCCAAGGTAAGCTGACGACCTTTGGTCATCATCATAAACGCGCATTTTGACGTCAGTGCACATCTCTGCGTAAGGTGCATACGGTGTTACTCATCTTTCACAATTAACTGCGCCAGCACACCCGTTGTGACGATAAGTTTAGGGAAAGGGTATCGATCCAGAGTTTTCTGTGTCCATCAGCTGATCAAGTAAATTGAACTAGGTGGCGCCTTTCGACTCTTCAGAATTATATCCGTCCTTAGAAGGTCTACAGTACCCAGTCTAAAATATCAAGACACAATCCACCATTTGGCTGCAGAAGAGGCACGACTGCAAAGTGACACATCAATTCTCCAATTATATTAACAGCTCCTCTTTTGAAATTCTCGTGCACTTAGTCCATAGACCAAGCAGTTTAATTAGTGGACTGCTTTAAACGGACGGTTGTCTGTACGAACAAACCGGATGTGATTGACATCGTCAACGAATGCAAATACCTAATCGCATTTCCGGGGAATTTGCAGGCGTGTTCCAGTTAAATGAGGGTCATTAGAGCCACTTTGCAGCTAGACGCGTGGGTGGAATATGAATGAAAACCTGCCAAAGTAGTCAGTCTGTTACGTGCCTTCGCTTTCAATCGTGAAAAAAATAACCCTTTCCGGACTGTGTGAAAACATTAACTATGCAAACCTGCCCACGTCCATGGGGGCATGCCACATCTGTTGTGAGAAAAAACAGCTTACTCTGAGTTGGCAATCCTAGTTTACACAACTTAGGTTAGGTAGGTTTACTCAACGGGACGTAATTTTAAACACACACACACAGAACCTAAGTTGGGTGATTTCATCAGCGAAGCAATAATACGAACCCGATGCACATCACACGAACAGTAGTCGACCGCAAACTTTAGATCCGCTGTGCAATGTGCAGCGAACCGAACTGTCGCACATATTTGAACTGTCCAACGCTAAATTTCGGAATCACAGATTTAAAAAAAACTTGAAAATAAAGAAAACCAGCTGTCATTCTTGGATGTATTGTTTGACATGGCTATGGATCGGTGCTTTCAAACTTGCGTTTATCGGGAGAGAGTACACGTTGGCCAGATGCCTAATGAACACAATGACAACCCAATGAAGCGCACCCAAACTCTGTTCAAGAGAACGGTGACGCACTACGGGACAACATAAGTGAAAAGACGGGGTGAAAATCGCCGAAACATGATGGAGATCCGCGAAATTTTACCAGATGAAGCACGGCGAAAACAAACTACGCCAGCAACATCAGCGGGCGCAATCTGGTTACGCAAACCCACGCAAATTTACCATAGCTAATACAACCAACCAAACTGACTGGTGGATTGCGTAAACTGATTTCAAGACCGACAAGAGTACCAGGAACCGGGGCCATTTTTTTTTACAGAATTAACTTGAACATAACCTGAAATAAACTAAACGATGACTGTCTACACGGATGAAGGAATAAAAAGGGGCAAAATCAAAACGCACAATCATCGCTCTCTGGTTCCGATCTGCGACAATCAAGGAGGATATAAATTCATTTTAGAAAACGTGGAGGTCCTGACAAGCGAAGGCATGCAGCAAGCGACGCAGTTACTAGAATCATGGTACATCGGCATAAACTCGATCACTCAACATATAGAAGCCATAGAGGAGCCACTACACAAGTAGAATCTACCATCAGATGAACGGAACAAGTGGATTATTGGTAAACTTGAAATGGACAGTACGAGTATCACCTCATACTCGTTGAACAGGTCGGACTCAAATATCATTCGGACGACGCCCAGTGAAAGACCTATCCAACCACCCAATAAACGGGACTGACTACCACCTACTTGTACAACCTGATATTTCAAATGATCCAGAATTTTTATTCCTCCCAACCACTTTAACTTGGCATTTCCTCATCTTTGTCGATCCCAAACGGGTTTAAAATCCCGCACGCATAATTGGATAACACGTTTTAGGTTATACTCTTGTCAACAAATCGTCTGGATTTTTCACACATACAGAAACTGCAAACGTAGTCAGTAACAATCTACGAAGCCTGTTGAATACTGAAAACACTAGAGGGGAGTGAAAAACATGACTTTACTAATCTATTGTACCAGTCAGATTTTACTTTAAGCTAAGGTAAATAGTACGGAATAAGATGAATAGTACCTATTCAGCTGAGCGTTTCATTGTATCTGGTGCAATAGCTGTGAACAACCAGAAGTGTGGTTGGACACCGCGCATGTATGTTAAAACCAATGATCCCATTGTGATATGTGACCCCGCAAGGACTTTCCGCGTACCAGCTGATCATCCCCTTTCCAAAAGCTCCACCTAACTGACTTGAATTGATTTTTACTCATGTACCGGCTTGTTCTTGCCAAAGAGGATCAACTTAACAACCATCTTAAGAGTGGAAGCAGCTTATGTAATTAGTTCAAAATCACCCGACGTCTATTCCAATTTTATTGTTCATTATTCAAACTGAACAGTGAACCGTAAATTGTGACACAAACACAACAAACATACTTGCGACAGGAGCAAGGTGAAAGAAACCTGGAAAATCGTATGCATGTATTGTGGGAGATAAGGTGTCGACTGATCGTAAAAATCAGGTCTACCGATCGACTTGCCTGGCTGTACGCGAAATGTACCAGATGCGTAATAGGATGAAAGATGAATGAGCAAAGTCATCTGTCCCACAGTAGGTGGCTTGTGGCCATACTGAAAAGGTTATTTGGTGTAGTCAAACTGGCTGCAGGCGGTTCTTGAAGAATGCTGTTCATAGCATATCCGCAATGATGTTCACAGGTGACATTTTCCAGGTGTATTTTGTGGCAGGGTGGCTAAAGGAGACAGTTCTAAATATGTCGAAATATTGGTAGCTCGGGTGATTTTACTGGTGGTTCACCAGGTGGACGTTGATCTGTTCGCCGAACTTGGCAATTAGTTCGAAAACGTTTCGTCCTCAGTCGAGAAGACCTCGCTAGTGCGTCAACTGCCCACTGGCGAATAGCTTTTTATCTATTGTAGTGCTTTTATAGAAAAGCACGTGACTCTCCAAGGGGATCACTGAGTATTTCGTGAAACAAATTAGATAACTGGATGTCAATGACGTCAGTCAAACTAACCAGCTGTGATTATCTAATGCGACAACACGACTCAGTAAATCTATATTTTGTAAGCGTATTGATCACAATGTGGAAATGAGCTCCAGACTACTTAGTAGTTAGGGCACGAAGTTACTGACCGGAATGTCCGTATTTCTAGTCCAACCTCGGCGTCTCGACTTCTCCTGTCTAGACTTGGACACTCTGGGAGTACCTCGGCCCTCATGCTTTCTTTGGGTGGCATGGATGCTAGGCGCCTAAAGGGTTTTACAGCTGAACGATCATGAATTTATTTACAATGGGGAACTAACCTAAACGAGTGGGTTCACTAGACTGTTTTCCAATGTTCGATATCATCACCAGCTCAGACCGTTATTCTATCACTCAGTTGAATAGACCAGCATATGTTTAATGTTTTCCTTGCGCGTTAGAAGGCGTTCTCCGCTGACCAGATTGATCTCTCTTAATTTGGCGTTGGCTATCTCTTTAAATGACAACTAATCATGTGACTAAGCTGAATATCGATTTAGCGGTTATTACATGCCAATCGAAGGCAACCGTTCTGCATGCATCTTCTGTGAAAGCAGCAGCCAAAATAGTGAAACCTGGAGTGTTCTATTGTTATTATTTGGTTGTGTGTTACACAGGAACTTTTGAGAACAGCTCTTCGGATATTGGTGCAAAGTGACAACTAATGAAGTACACAAGCACTTGACCGGATAATACAAATTTTTCTAGGTTCTACGTGAACATTAGTCTCTTGTAAATGAAAAAAAGATTATTTATTTGAAGCGAATATCCTTCATTAGTTCTGTCCCGTGCACATCGGAGCAGATCTAACCGGCACTTCAGTTGATCACTGAAGCGTAAACAACTGTGTATTTCATCATCGTGACCCTGGGTTGACGTCGTATGGAAATTATCGAAACTAATGTACGCATTTCTCAGCCTTTCAGGCTGCTATACGACGGAAATATGGGCCTTGTTTGCAAACGAAGAAAACACAAACTACCTTGTGTCGATCCATGTGGAGACATGCAAAATTATCTTCGAATAAAGAAAGATAAACGATAAATTGTCAGATCTATTGCGATTATCGCCAGTAGAAAAGAGTTATAGTTCCAAAGATCACTGCTGCAGAAAAAGCACAAAATCCAGTGATACTATGGCCATGTAAGCAAGCAGTTGTTGAAGAACAAGGCTGGCATTTCACAGCAAGATGCTAAAGGCATCTTGAAGAGAGCTCGAAATAAACCCTTCTGTATCAGTACCCTTCTCTTTCAACATACGTGATGACGACGCAATCTGTGCTGCACAATTTAACCGTATAGTCGCAGCAAGACGGAAGTGAACCGCCGAGTACACTTGTCAGCATATCAGTACCACAGTTCTCCTTGAAGTGCAATTACTCCATCATTCCAAATTGTCTGCGAATCGGAAGTCCTGACAGATGTGTGTACTTCACAGACAGCGGCAGAATTTTGCTGGATATAGTGCAAGCCAGCTGTTTTTTCTGTTCTTCTGCTTTTTTGACCGGATTCGCTGCGAATTCGCCGATTAGGAAGATGGAGACCAAAGCCAATTTAGGCCAGTTTAAGCTTCTTCGAGTCTATCCTACCACCCAGCCACAGGCGAAGTCAGACGAAGACAGTTACCAAGCTCGGCGATTAGACCAACATCCACCTGGTCACTTACCAACGAAGCCTAAGACAATTATATTCTTGCGTCAATCCGTCTACGCATCTTCTGAATTGCGTGAAGTATGGTGTTTGCGGTGGACGTCTGATCCATTTTTAAAGGTACCTTGCGTCCGTCTAGATGGTTTGTGGACTAGTCTACTGTGTCCAGCCTTTTGATGCATGTCCAACTCAATGTTTTCTGCCTCGAAAATCTGCTTAGCTTTCCGCGGCTTCGATTGTTGGTCGTGGATCGACAATTCCCTACATTATCCGCCGATTGCTTACACAATCTGGTGGCTTGAGTGCAACACATTGGTGATGAGCACCTCAGTTTTAGGGTTCGCACATGCCTCTAGTTCTTTCACATGAGTAATTTCAAACGTTGTTTTATTCACAATATTAGGAGGTGTAGAGACTAACAGATCTATGCTTTGCCGTAGATTATTTTGACCGCAAGTGAGAACTGGGCAAGTCTGCCCTTTCTGAGGAGTAACTAGGCATCCGGCTTTATTTGTTAACCAAATGGCTGTCAGGCAAGGAGGTAAGGGTCTGGATAAGTGTGCTATGTATCCTGACTTGAAACAGACCCTTGTACAATGGTTAATGGATTTAGGGTTCTATTATTGACCTAAATATTTAAAGGCTTCTTAAAATCTACTTAAATGAAACAAGTATTATGAGAAGTTCCCCGAGGATCCTTGTCATCCCTGTCGTTTGTTCATTTGGGGCGTCATTGCCTGCTTGCTTGTTGGTCCAAGGCCTCAGATCCTGGAGTCGAACATGGCCGTGTTGGTATTCGTATATAAATCCTATATAAATCAAGTGCACAGTCTGCGTTCCAAACTGCATGGAGCTAGCCTGATTTGCAGGCAACACGCAATTTGTTCATGTATGGCTTTTTAGCAACCCTACTTGGATTAAGCACAACTAGAAAGTCATTTAACAACCGGGTCTGAAAGTGAAGTCTATAGTTTGTGGTGCAGTGTTATTCAGCCAGGTGTGCCCGAGGAAATATGTAAAGAATTGATTTGGAGTTTGTGGTGTAGATGGTTTTGAGTGACATTCATGGGCGAGATAATCCAGTCTACTTTTGCTAGTATGATTCAAGGGTACGTGAAATGATGCATTCATGATTTTCAAACGTGACTTCAAGAAACAAAAAGTGGGAATAAATTCCAGTATAGCTGTAATACACTACCCATAAGGTTGCTGAAAATTCTTCGACAGCCCACTACCGGTTTCGTCCTTCTTGGGGCTCATCAGGTAGGCTGAGTCCCCGAGTTTCCGTCAACCTTATGTTCTAGTTGAAACCAGATCGCACGAGATTAGCGAAATACACTCATTCGCAAACAAATTTAGTTTTGCAAGAGACTCACCTGGAACCCAGCTGAATCTCTCGTTTATGATGTTTTCAGGCAACTGAATGTGCTGCACCAGGTCACCTCATGTTCCCGCAAAACCAAATTTGTTTGCAAATGAGTGTATTTCACGAAATACATTCCACTTCATCCAGTTGTGAGTGGCAACGTTCAGCAGCTTTATCCTTTTCTTACGCATTCGACCGACACCTTCTAAATGGGGTGCGTGATCTTTATTTTATCCTCGGGGAACAGGAATATCTTATCCCTAGCTACGTGATAGTGTAAGAAACTTGGCTATTCTGGTGAATTGTGAATTAGAAAACTGAACTTCAGTCGATCGATAGGGCCCATTGGGCATTAGAGTAATGTTGGCAATGATTACAAGAACGAGGTCAAACGATAGTGTGTACAATAGCCCATGATTTGGTGTGTGTGTATTTATGTACGAGGTCGGTAAACAGCATCAAGGACACGCACTGTATGCATCCAGCAGAACTAAACCTGGGCTGTAGACATTGCTGCTCACCACTGCAGAGCGGAAACCAAATGGAATGCCGGACACCATTTGGACTCCTTGTTTTGTGGAGAACTGATGGGTCTTGTGTGAAACTAAGGGGACGATTTTGAGAGCTTTTTTTCAATTTTGCCCATCCATCTCCAATATGGACTTTCTGGACTGTCAATTGGGCAGATGCGTGTGCACCGAATGGACGTTCTTCATTGTACAAGGTGAGCAACTGCGGAGGATACCGACAAGTACCGTGCTGAATAACCGACAAAATCCCACCGATACGTGAGACCGTTTTAAGCAGGAATGAACGGAATGCTTTCCACGTCCCTTCGTCTTTAGTGTAGCTGGGATGACAACCTAAAAAAGAACCCGGAATTGATGAATGCTGTCCAATTGTAGCATGTTAATCTATGTTACATTCTAAGAAAAATTGCTCCAATCGAAGGACGCTATTCATTTACGTTCCGTACATGTATTAATATGCATGTCGTGGATTTTTCATGTGTGACCTCTCAATCTGAGCAACTGAGTGATTAATTATTCTGAAATCACCGGTTGAATAGCAATCACAACGAACTGGACAGTTTTTCACCGCTGGGTATATCCCAGTTCTAATTTTTCGGTTGCGAAATCTGCTGTTTCACTTCGTCTCCTTCAAGACAGGTCAGCTGTCAGAAGGTATGACTTTTGGACGGTCTCGTCTGATGGAGTCTGTCCAAGGAAATAACGTTATTGATGACTTGTGGACATAGTTGCTCTTGTAACATGTAAACATAGAACCCCTTTCTTTTGCAACAACAATGTAATACGCAGCTGCGCGATAAGCAAAACAACCACAACGAATACAAGTTTTTGTTGTCCTTGGTGTTGAAAGATCCACTATTCAAAACTAATGCCACCTTTCATGATGAAACTGTTCGCCATTTGAGCAGGTTCAACAACCTCAGGGAACATGACTAGCATCTATTGTTTTGGCGAATACAAACAGTTGATGTGGAAACCATTGTCTGGACCAGGGTGTACAGGACTACGGTTCATTAATTTGTACATTCCATTACATTGAGAAGCATTTGTTAAACGGTGGTTGCCATGACGCCTTATAATACATAGCCTAATGTTTACAACTTGCCGTACACACGCATGCGGACACACAGACGGCGCCCAATGCATGGGGTCGGCAAAAGTCCGTTCAGTTAATTGTGATTAGAGGATGATGTGGGACTCAACCGTAAGTCGCCGTGTATCCAGCAATGTGTTTCACCACACACACACTAACACACTTAATGAAGTAGTGCAGTGGAAAACACTGTCGGTGATAGGTATCCAATTTTAACAACAGATTCCATTAGCCTCTCTAAACTGTTAATGATACACTACCAGCTTGTTACCGCTTGATAGGTGCATGGTGTACTACATACATGTATGTATATATACATATGTGTACACAGGCTCCACATTAATAGCAACCCAGAGGACCACCGAACAGGAGGTTCCAATTAGAGATAGACTGTAAAGGACACAGTTCTCTGTAGTAAGCATCAGCGAAATCGCAAAATAGACATTCTATCATTATCGGGAAAGATTGTTCTCACTTCGGTTCTAAAACTTTTCTTAATGCTGCACTATCCGCTTAGTTCAACTGACCTATCTCCTCCCACTTGCGAAAACAGTGCGCTCCCCACAAGAAAATACCCGCAAGGTATGCCACATTTTCTCCTTGACAAGGGGTGTCTGTTCTCGAGGGTGACAACACATACGGACCATCTTCCAGTACCTCTGGAGATTTGCAACAACACCAGGTGATATCAGTCAATTCAGCCGTAGTGTATACCCAAAAGGTCAGTAAACTGGAGCGTGCGGAAATGAGAAATTCCGGCGCATCCGTGTTAGATGCCTGCATCATTACCATCGAGAGCTGTCACTAGGACGAAAAGACATGAACGATTATGACTAACGTCTGCTTACGATGTATATAATCATGGAAACTTCTATCGCCGGAGGTTGTTTCATTGCCGGAAAAGCGCTCAGCCTGGCCAAGACGCTTCCAGACAGACATGGACATGCATAAGAAAATCATGAACAAGAAATTCAGTTGGATTCCAGGTGAATCTTCGTCAAAACCAACTTGATGTGCAGATGTATGTGTTTGTAGGCATTGACATCCTTAATACCGTATCGTTTTCCGGCAAGGAAATTTCAAGAACGTTTTCATAACACGGTTTTTTCAACGCGGATCAGCTGGTGATGCAAGTGGCTCTAGTGGCTCTACCGTGTCAGTGGACAAAGTTGTTGTTGAACGGACTCGATGTATTGAAGCTACTGGAGAGTGCCTGTTAATGCAACACAAACACTCGAAGAAAGACTGGCTACGATCAAAGAACGCGTTTGGAAACTTTCGGATTCAGAAAGTGGTGACAGGATTGATTCTACGGTGGGCGCGACGCAGCTTTTACCGAGTCACCCTAGCACCTGTTAGATTTATTAGCTTGGGCGAGCGAAGACAAACCGGTGAAAACATCTACGCACATCCAAAGGTTATTAATAATGGGTAATAAATTGCTTAAGTATCGCAAATGATGCAGTCTTTAGTGTCACATGGAGCCCTTTGTAGCGGTGAAAGGAATCCATTGACCAAAATGCAGTATCTTCCATGCAACCAAATCATTCAGACAGACAGAAAGATCAAAATCTCTTAAATCAAGCCATCCGTTTGGAAGGCGTAGTCCTCTGCAGGCCTTATCAACTTGTACCACGCAGATCTGGACTACAGTTACTTCAAGCCAATATGAAGCTGAACGTTTCAAAGATCCGTTTGCTGTCTCCCGTGGATGGTAGCATCCCAGTGAATAGCCGCAGTATCTGTCGCATCGGTAGCATGTTGTTTGAACACGAACAATTCTAGAACACTTTTCTGTGCGCTTTTCCGGGGTTCAAAACAACAGACTTCGCCTTCTAATTAATGGTTGTGGCAACAAGTGTCATGACCAGGTCTGCTACCCCGGCGGCACTAGTTGATCGATACTGAGCTACACGCTCGGTCTCCTCAAGCGAGCGCTGCATTCCATCTCCCATACGTATACCTTGGAAACGATACAACAGCGACCGACTGCTTAAGGTCCTTCGGTTTCGGTGGTTGGATTGCTACAAACGGAAGTTCTTAAACGAGACAAGTTTATCGGTATCGAGTGAAACTTGACACACAATGAAATACTCCGGATGTGCCACACAACATGACGACAGACTAAAGAACGTAGCTTACAGTTGATGAGAGTCGTAACCCTGTTAATGCAGCAGTTTCTAGTTAGGCTGGAAGAGCTTATGTTTCAGTTTTAAGTACTTGAAAAGTCAGACATCTGACTCACTGGCTTGACGATCTGCTATATTAATGGGCACGGGGTGCTATGACGCACAGTGTATCTGAATGTGCAACCGAACCACACGGACGCGTGAGTCTATCGACGGGTACATCCGAGAAAAAATACTTTATAAACGAGCAGTATTCGATTGCGAGCCACAGCGACGAGCAAATAATTGTTCCACAGATAGGAAAGAAGATTGCAATAATTGTTACGCGGCTGAAACTGGAGAGTAAATGACAACGAAAAATACAAAGAGATGAGGACCTGTTTCCGGGAGGATGGATTTCAGAGTCATGGAGAATATAGATTGATAGACAGATAGATGGATAGATAGATAGATAGATAGATAGATAGATAGATAGATAGATAGATAGATAGATAGATAGATAGATAGATAGATAGATAGATAGATAGATAGATAGATAGATAGATAGATAGATAGATAGATAGATAGATAGATAGATAGATAGATAGATAGATAGATAGATAGATAGATAGATAGATAGATAGATAGATAGATAGATAGATAGATAGATAGATAGATAGATAGATAGATAGATAGATAGATAGATAGATAGATAGATAGATAGATAGATAGATAGATAGATAGATAGATAGATAGATAGATAGATAGATAGATAGATAGATAGATAGATAGATAGATAGATAGATAGATAGATAGATAGATAGATAGATAGATAGATAGATTAGATTAGATTAGATAGATAAATAGATAGGTAGATAAATAAATAAATAGACAAACGGATAGGCAGATAAATGGATAGACTGATATATGGTGACACGTAGAAGAGTAACCAAAAGCATGGGTGCAACACTTTACATACTTTCACATACTCTGCCTAAGCAGTCAGCTAAAAGCCTTCTCTGCCTCTCTTGTGGAAATCTACCTAACCTTCCGCTTCAAAAACGGAAACACTCCTGTTTTACGAAACAAATGTGCGTTTGTTTTTTTAAACAGCCTACACAGCGAAATGCACTACGGTGTTTTCCGTCACTCGTATATCGTTTCTAGGACAGTCTAGTGAGAGCTATTTCAAGTGAACCGATTAGAAATGTGCGCCACTTGTTTTTTCATCGAACCAAAAAGGATGACATTGAAACAGAGTAGCAGAAAACGCAACTTTCACAAATCCGGATTATATTGCAAACTGATCGTGCACGAAGTAGGATGGAAAAAACCTGAATGTTCATGTTTTCTGCGGTGCAATCGGATGAACTGCAAAGTATACATCGGAGTCCTAACTAAACGTTTTAGGATCATCCATAACTTTCACCTTAGAAAGTCTGATCTGCGTTGGAAAGAGTAACCATTGGTGAAGCAATAGTCTGGAGACTTCAAAGTTTATATGATATCTGCGGATGTATATATGCTGTTTCATACAAAGCTTGAAACGTTTCCCTTTTGGGGACGGTTTATCGGTTGCAGAAACGTCATCGGGCCGAATTCTACTGCGCTAACGCTACTGTTTGCTACTGGGAACACTATTTGCAAATACTACAATTTCATAGTGACCGCTCTCGTCTGGTTCCATCAGATTTCTGATGTGACCTACATTGAATAAGCCCGCATCTTCCCGATAGACAATGTTGTGACAAACCAGTCCACACCTCACCGCACACGGGCAAAATAAAATTGAAAAAAACATCGTTAAATTGAAGCAGTTGGCGTCAAGGAAAAGCATCATGCCATATTATTGTCTGCGTTGTCCACACATGGATAGCTGCCGACTGGGCCGGTCCCACAACCGTCAGTTCACAGGAATCTCTAAAAGACCGAAATACTAAGTTCCACCGCACCAGGCAGGGGAATCTTCCCAAGTGTCAACAAATGCAGCCACAGACAATGGTCAATCAAACATAGTATGATTTTGATAAACTCGAGAAAACCTTTATCAATAGAGAACCATAAATAGGAACTAGAAACACCCTGTATACGGGAGACCCTTCAGCGCACGAGATCTGAGTAGGCTCACTTTGAGAATCAACGTGTTATATAGTCCGGAAATCTTGAATGGCACTTATTTTTCCCTATTAGAAACTAGTCCAAAAGCAGTCAAGTATACACCAAATTTTGTTGCAATGGAGCGTTTTGGCCGGAAGGTTGTTATTTTGTGAGTGCAGTTTAAAAATCTCTTGGCCTTTCCGTAGTACAACATTCGGAACCAAACTGAAGGAAGAACATCATCTACGCTGATTGTCGGATAGTTCCGGGATGGCTTATGTTTTCAAATTAGTGGATTTCTCCGAAACTAGTTAGAGTTCTTCCTGTCCGCGCTGACTAGTTTTCCACTTTGCGGCCAGTAATCAACCTCTTCCACAAAAATGTAAACAAATATGGTCTCGAATTTTGTAAAAATTTTATGTGAGATTCAAAACAACACTTAAGCGGATCAGCTATATGCAAGCGTCAACTCCTAGTAAATTTTGAATCAGCGGGATGCTGTCTCCTGGCAAAAAATAGTGAGAAGGCTACACTGTGTCAATACAGATGCTTTGGTCCTATTTATACAGAACACGTAGGGTCAGCCGTTCAGGGTGGTCCGCGCCCAATCACTTGGTCAGCTAATCATCAATTCATACCGGCTACCGCAATGAGCCAATAGCCGTGCCACATCTTTGCTAGCTGAGGTGCTTGCAGATTAGGGATAAGTCAATTTTTACTCGGCTAGATCTAGCTTTTTTGAAGCTAGGGGACATAGTGACGCCTCGCTAAGCAACCTTGCCTGAGGTAACCGATGCATGAGGTAAAGCAGGAATAACGTTTGAAAAATAGAAGGTGGATAACTGAATTCCGGTGAACTGGCCGAGCGTCTGGTCCTGTGAGTTTACGAAATCACACCCTCATTGTGACCTGTCATACGCAGCAGAAAATTTGATGAACCGCAAAATCTGACGGATGGGCCAACACTTGAAGCCTCAATTATTTAATCGGACTAAACTAGCGGAGGTTATCTAATATTCCGAGCCGGTCTAAAATATGTTACCTCTTAAATAAAATTTGCTCTGGTGCGATCATTGAAAAAACTGTCTGTCTGGTTTTTCACCAAAGTTTTTCTACGACCATTTCAGATTTTAAAAGCTGTTACTATGGCTTGATTTGGATAAATCCGCATTCCTTTTATGATTCACTTCAAGTTTTTGTAAGCCTAGTTAATGCACGTCATATTGGGGGAACCGAACTCAGTCACTGTGATTTTCGCCAGCTGCAAATACTGACTTCATATTGTAAGTCAAACTTCATATTTTATGAGACCTGTTGTACAATTTACCTCTTACCTGATGACACAGTTTTGGGTTGGTCTGAAAAACGTCCTAACCTAAACTTCTATCAAGAGGTTGATTCAACCACGCTATTCCAGTCGTCAATCCTGAGAGTTGTGTGCTGATATGGCTACTTTTGATTGTTGTCTGCTATCGTCCCAGTCACCAGCCCCCTTCAAAGAATGCCAAGAATTGTGCTTGAGACTTATTGATCTGTGTTGTGTCTCTTCAGTCCCCGAACTTGAAACTTCTTCCTGGGATTCAGGAGCTGGGAGAAGGAGGCATGAGGATCTACAGCCATTTCGGTTCCAAAATCTAGTGTTCAGTGTGCAAATCGAAATCTGCAGTTTTCCGTTTGCTCTCGGATATGACTGAGGAACCCACCAAACCGTACGAATCTCTTGTCCATTTAATCAGTGAAAACCATTCATCAAACAACTCGTTGGTCGTTCATTCGTATGGTGTTGCACATGCACCAGCACATTTGGGCTCTGATGAGACTCTAATTTCATAGTGAAAACAGGACAATACAACGGCGGCTTGAGGTCACTGTGACGTCTTTATATAGCCCCAAAACTACTTTATACTTCAGACTGCATGGGTTCCACAGGTGCTTTGAAATAAAACACACAATGCAAATCAATTTCAAACTCAATAGTTGAAAACCGTTTGGCTTTGCATCATCGCATGTTTGACTATTGTGTGCAACATTTCAGTTGGTAACAGCCGATCCCACTCTCAGGTATCGGTTGCTGAGATGTTCCAGTGACAGTCGGCTGGAGACGCCTGTTTTCCTCGTTGTCGCCTACAAGACGTCTTCGTGCAATTGCAGCAGAGTTGGCACCCATTCATCCTCACAATTATATGGCTGGGCGACTTATTGGTGAAGTAAACAAAATATGTGAACAACATGAGTATCCCATCCCAGATCCACGCAGGCGCCAACCAGCCCCAGTTTACTAGATTAGCTTGTTCAGGGAATCGGCTTCTTTCAGTCTAATGGACGGAGACCGGATGTCATGAGGCTGGAATGACCGATACAGCTGCGACTCCATGACTGCGAATCGATCGCGGTGTTCCATTGTATGAACAGCAAAATGTATGAGTTGTAACTAAGGGAGGCGCCAGGCCACATGATTAAAATCTGCGCCGTCAAAAACTGGTGTCGTGCTGCTGAATAGACATCTGTGTCTCAACTCCTGTGGCAGAAATTCAATAAGTGTAGAGATTTTCGGTTGTCTAAACCCCTGTGAGGATTTATTTGGATATACCTAACAAACCAGTGTCAGGAAATGCTTCTTCTCTGATGCTATGCAGAAGCTGAATACGTTTCAACATCGCTGCTCAGTTTCTGCAAAACAACTGTCACAGTCACTATACTCATAACTAAACCTCGAATGACTCAATGAAATACACTGTAGACATTCCTGTGTCCCTTATCTGGTGATTGTTCAATGATCGACTACCCCGTAATTCCAAAGCCTATCAATTATAATTAGTACTGATATGTGCCCAGCTGCTCTGAAATCAATCATCTTTGTCCCGCATCCAGATTCACGCTGCTATTCATCAATACAGGTTCAATGCTTGGTCGAGGATTGCTGATGCTCATCTGAGCATTGTTCCATCGAAATGCCATAAACAGCATTCGGTGGAAGCAAACAACACGCACCCGCGATTACCTGTTCCTATGCGAGCATAAAAGCTCCCAATTTGGTCGAATAGCCGCTGAGAATCCCCACCAGTGAATGAGTTATCGACCATTGGGGTCAGTAAATGACTGTTTTGAATGTTGTTCGACTCGGTGAATAACATCCAATTTTCTACCGCTTCGAATTAGCGCGAAAAAACACATTGATTTTTAACTAGCCTGCTTATTATCAAAAGCTAATGGTGTGATACAGTTCGTCAAAAGACCATCTGAAATGAGCTCATGTATACAGGCTACTGAATAATGTGGTTCGCTCTGTGGTCTAAAAATCATTTCTGCTTGGTTTTCTTTCGTTCTTTTTTTGTAACCCTTGAGCTACCGCCTAACACGCGCCAAGACAAGAGGACAGAGCACAAGTTTAGGCAACTTACATGCATCTGGGATGCTCATCCTCACAACCCATCCCTCTACTAAAATGCGTGAATAAACCACTTACCATAACAGATATCTAGAGATTTTTTAGCAAATTTAGGGGAACCAATTATATTACGTCATGTCTCGACAATAAGACTGCAGATGCGCAATGAACTCGAAGGACCATTCTCAACGAAATCCAATTTTCCGTTTGCTCCACAGAATCTTTTATCTAGTTGGTCGAAGTGATCGATCACACGATCGTCGCCACTTTATATAAGGAAGACCCATGGCTTCCAATTACTTATCGTCACATCAGGCCAATGAAAGGAAGTCATAAATAGACTCAGTGCTGTTTGAATAATTCTCATTGAACAGCCAAATTATTAGTGAGGAAACTGACGTTGAGTTTCACGTGACCGGACGGTGCGCAGAGAAGAGTTGAGCACACCCACACAGTATTCAGTACTAACGAAATCGAACGAGTTGTACATAGGATCCCGTTCATCATCCTTACGAGTACTTCGATCATCGTGGATGACCTGGGTATGGACTACCTAGTGCAGTATTATTCGCTAATCGAACTCCTGCTTGGTTTTTGCAGAGGCACCTACCATAATGTGTTTGGGGTTGGACAAGTGCAAGTCTATTTTAACCCCGATGAAACTTTAGTTTCATTTTGAAAAGAGGATAACACAGGAGTGGTTGTGGTGCTTCGGAAATGTTTTTACAGCTCTATATTGGAAAATATTTAGGTAGCCTCAAAGCACCATAGGTCTATTTAGCAATGTTACTGGGGATTTAATGTTTTTTTTTGTGATGGTCTGACTTCCTTCTTTGATAATTTGGATAATCACATCTTAATTTACCACAGGAAAATGTTGCTCACTGGACTGATTTGCACCAATTCAAAGTTGAACCTAGCGTTCACCATTGGCTGCAGCAGTATTGGATTCCTAGATGGACAGGCGATGAAACAACTCTTACATCCGTCACTTAGATCAATTTTAAACACACAATCTTGACGTTTTAACGAGAATTTTACAATATAATACACAAAACGAAGAAGGTGGACCCAATTCCTTGACCCACGAGTTCTTTACAACCTCTCGCTCTCTTCATTACTCGTCCGGGAATCCAAATACTCAAGGGAGTGAAATTCGACGCAGATATCATTATGTTAGTTACTTATTCGTTTTTCTAATTGTACCCAGGTAACTTAATTCATGGCCAGTAGGAAGCTGTAGGTAAATACCATCAGGGTCTCCACAGGTAAAGGCTCGAAAGAACAACCTGTAGTGAGTAAATGCAACCAGTTTTGTCTTTCCCTATGGCCCGCTTCCATGTGACTTTGATTCCGAATTACCGCTGTTCTCGAAAGAACACCAACCAGATACACATCCATCTATCCTAACGTCGGTCCGAGACATCCCAGTTAGTTTGCTAATATTTTATTCAGCTTTGAAGATTTTAAAATGTGAAAGTTCATTCTGTGAAAGAGATAAATTTGTGCCGAAAATCCGAGAACCCCAGTGTAGTTGCTTAGTCCTTATTTGGAATTATCTGACGAATCTCCTGGGCAATTCGAACCCGAGCATTCGCGAATAAGAGTCGCCGATTGAGCCGTTCGGCCATAAGCGGCTGATCGACAGGCTGATTAGCTGCAACTTGGTGAAGATAAAGCTCCCCTGATTCTTCAGTTTCAGCATTCATTTATATTACGTGGTCACGTGTTGAGATTGGCTCCCGGAGTGACGACTTCACAAATAAAAGTTTCACTCGCTGTGTGAGTTATTCTTCCTTCTGAGAAATTAATTGTTTGTCACGGCATGAAGAAATTCGACTAATGTTCAGTGAAGACTTCATCCAATAATTAAAGCCAATCTATCGTCTTAGACAGGTTCGATCTAGAGCTTCTCTATTTCATGAAAAACTGACCACAATTTGTTGATTTAAGCAGCGTCTATTGCGATATTTAGCGTGAAAGCCCGCATATCCCAACCCCCCCCCCACAAAATCAATACTAACGCACGGTGATACAACAACGATTGTAGTCCTGCAGCAAATACACTCATGTGTAAATCAATTTGTTTTGAACGGAAAACTCAGCTGAATTCCTCTTCATGATATTCTTCAACTGAATGTGCTGCAAACAGATCGTCGACTCGATAGCACGATGTTTGAGCTATAGCAGCATGTTTTCGTGAAAGAAGACTACACACGAAGGTGTCGTGAAATTTTTTGGTGACATTATGAATAGCGTTCCTTCAAGAGTGTATTTTTACTATCCCTCTCACAAGCCATTTCAACATCACATTGGTTGATCAGTATCTGGAATACTCAAGTGTGACCTAGGAGCGATGCCAATCAGTCAATCACTCAACATCAAGCAGAAAATCTTGATTCAGCGTATAAACAATTCGTCCTAAATACTGTGACGCTTTCTATAATTTTATACTCTCTTCTTTGCAATAAAGCTCTTTTGTTCTTGTCGGATGAGTGTTTTCGTCACTAAGTTCTGAAACCGAAGTTTGCAGTCAGTTATAATACTTAGCAGTAATGGTCTCCGGAGGACTTAAGGACTTAATAAAATACTCATAATGTTGCTGAAGATCCTTGGATAGCCAACAACCGGTTTTGCACTTCTTCGAGCTCATCAGGTAGGCGCCCTCCTCCAGTTTCCGTCAACCTTATGTTCTACTTGAACCCAAAATGCACGAAATTTCCGAAATACACTCATTTGCGTACCAATTTGTTTTTGACGGGAGAACCACCTGGAACCCAGCTGAATCCCTCGTTTATGATGTTTTAAGCGCCTACCCGATGATCCCCAAGAAGGGCAAAACTGATCGTGGGCTGCCGAAGAGTTGTCAGCAACCTTATGAGTAGTATATTACGTCTACATATGCATCGCAATATCTCGAATGTCGTACCAACTGAAACATGAGGCGGCCTGGTGCAGCACATTCAGTTGCTTAAAAACATCATAAATGGGAGATTCAGCTGGGTTCCGGATGAGTCTTCCGTCAAAACCATGGCCTGTATTCTATCTCACATGTATAACTTGCAAAGTAGGATGATAGGTCTAAACAGAGTAAGAAAATGTGAACACATTCTTAGTTATGACCGTGCTAATTACACAAGTTCGACAATCATAAGCAGCACCTTTTGATTGTAGATGGAGTTCACAGATGAGTGTTTATGAATCAATCAGTCTATCGACCGGTTGAAGGTCATGATAGTAGTCTGATAATTTGGTGGTTGTGTTAGGAGATTTCAAAATTTTAATAGGAATTTCATCCCACAAGGGATATCAATCTATCAGAAAATTCTAAAGCCAGCTGTTTATTTCTTGTTGGGAATCATCACGATCCATTTCACGAATTTCTACCGCAATTAAGAAACGTGAACCCCAGTCAAGTATCGGAAACCCACACAGTTTAGCTGATCAGCTGTTTGATTAGCTCACATTTTGAAAGGATATAGCGCAGTTCGACGGGCCACCAGCGTTCTTTTTGCCAGTTTATTTTCGAAGTGACAGTGGCTACAAGGAGAACCTCTAACAGAATGTCATGCATATCAAAGTCATCATAACCAAATGCAACATCATAAAATCCAACCGGTAGCACAGAACCACTGAATAAAACAGAAGAAGACCATCTTCAGTTGAATTCAGCTGAGTCCTCCGTCAAAATCAAATGTGTGTGCAACTGAGATTATCTGTCAAACACTGAGCACTGTAGGCAGAAGTTTGCACAGTCGGACGAAGCACGGTGTGGTAGACAGTTTCACCATTTAGCAGAATGTTGGAAGTGGGAATGCTTGTGTACCTCAAGGTCACTGTGTTTGCGCTAAACATGTAGGTCCATATTACTTGGTTTTCAGATGGATACGAAGTGCACTACTCATGCTTGCTGAAAAATTCTTCGAAAGTCCGGTACCGGTTTCTTCCTTTTTACGGCTCACCAGATTAACGCAATCCCAAAATTCCTACAACCCAAATTAAAAGGAATTCGTCAAATACTTGCATAACATTTTGATTTTCAAGGGAGGCTCATCTGAATCCCAGTCGAATGTCTCATTTGATGATACTCTTCAAATAAATGTACTACACACAGTCAATTTCATATTGCTGTTTGTAGATTCTTTCAAGAAAATCTACTGCGATATTTCGAATACCCTGCCAGCTGGAACATTAGAGGACTTGTGTGCCATACGATACCCTAAAAACGTACTGATGATGTCACCTAGATTGGTGATGAAACGTTTGCAATCAAATTGCCCAGCTCAGCGAACAAACCAAAGACCACATTCATATAAATAATATCATAAGTCAGAGATTCAGTGGAGTTTCCCGCTTGAAGCAAACCGGTTTTGCAACTCAGTGCAGTTCGCAAAATTCCGTACAGTTTAGGATCAAGTAGAACATAAGGGTGATGGAACTTCGGGGACCTCGCCTAGCTGATGAGCCAGTCCCAAGAAAGGCGAAACTGGTTGTGAGTTGCCGAAGGGTTTTCAGCAACCTTATGAGTAGTGTACCACGGCAATGTATCGCGACATCTCGAATATCGTACCAGCTGAAGCATGATGCGACCTGGTACAGCGCATTCAGTTGCTTAAGAACATCATAAACGATAGATTCATATGGGTTCAGGTGAGTCTCCGCTCAAAACCAAATTGATGCGCAAATGAGTGTATCGAAGTCTGTCCAATTTGGGCTCAAGTAGAACATAAGGGTAGCGGAACCTTGTGGACTGCGCCTACCTGATGAGCCCCAAGAAGGGCGGAAACTGTCACGAAGTGTCGAAAAGTTCCCAGAAAACTTATAAGAAGCGCAATATATCCTTCTTGTCTACTAAAATACATCGAGTCAATATATTTACATTAAACCTCAAGAAGGTTTTCACGTACTTTCTGCCAACATATTCAAATTATTCACGAAAGTATGCGGCAGGGAGTCTTGCTGATAGATTGCATTCTTTTCCAAACGTCAAAGATAACTGGTATGAAATACTGCCACCCAACCTCTCAACGTGTGACTCTGTCGCCTATTTTCCACTCAGTAATGCCAAATGGCTTTTGCTCCTAAGAGCTGTTTTTCAGTTCACGGGAGAATTCACGTGAGCGGTGAAAAACTATTTGGCCCTTTGGACGTTCATAGTCAACCTTCTTCATCACTAGAGAATATCACTTTTTCACATTAGTGATGTCTCTTCTGCATGCGGCTTAATTTCGACTATTCAGCACTCTTCACTCCTGGGTATTTTAAATGGGGAGTCACGTGAATCAGTTGTTTAGGAAAATTTGGGGGCCATTCTTTGCTCTCACAATTCCAATTAGGTGTGACCTGATTCCCCTCTGGCATCTTTGAGCACTATCCCCATAGACGATGTCGCTCGTGACCTCCTGAGTTTGGTTACAGTAGATTTACTATTCGTTTGCATGACTTTGTAGCAAGGAATGTTCCTGGTTCATGCTGCAGGATCCCGCGGCATTCCTGAACTGCTAGCTGTTATCATTACTGGGTAAAATCATTCAAAAACGATAACGTGACATGCCTGACCTCATAAAGCAAAGCCCGCTGCCCGAAATAATGTTTACCACTCCATATTACTCATTAAAATTGATTACCTTAACGCATCCTCTCAACCTCTTATCACCGTGATTGCGTCACACATGCCCACAATAATTGAGAGTTTGATCGTTTATGTTCAACCGTAAACCAAGACGTTTTGGCGACATCTAAAAATATCCCCTAGGACAAGTTTTGTTCTAAATAGGTCCCAGAAGCACGTATTATGGGGGGAATATCATAAGTCTAAGGTGACCTGAATAGAGGACTATTCATGTCCCCGTCTACATGAGCTGAACTCTATCCAAGTTTATTGGTTACAAGCTTTCCTTGAACTTAACCCGGGAAATTCATATTTTTCAAGCTTTATTTAAATGACACACTCTCTATAATTCCTACAGAGCTTCGGGCCACTTTAAATGGAGTCATATGTTTGCACTTCGCTCTAGACAAATGTAACTAGTTCGGACAGTCATCCGAAAACTGGCTTAACGGTATATACTACTGACGAAACTTGTAAGTAGCGTTCAGTGCGAAACTCCTTCCCGCATCTGATAGAAGGTTAGTGCAGAAATTATGGAACTACTTTGCAGTGCTTGTTCATCATCGTTTAATATTCGGAGAAGGCTCAGGAAAGTCTAAGAGGACGATTGAGAATGCTCACTTTTCGAAAGCTCTGTACAAATGAGAATTTTACTTTCGTATCTAATACGGGGTAACGGCAACTCCGCACTGAAAGGGGTTCTTTCATTTGGTGGTGTATTTACTCAGAGTCTAGTCGAGTGGATACCACCTGGAAGGGCATTCTAAGCTGTTTTCACCTGTTTTGCTTCCCCTTTAAACTGTTTAAACAATTTAGTCGGCTTTAACTAACCCTAATTTAAGTTATCAACCTTAATTAACCTCCCCATTTTTTGACGGACTAATCTTATTCTCTTATTGCTGGAAGCTTGAAACTTTGATTATTTGAACACAATTCGACGGATTACCAGAACCTAAGGTGCATGCTGTCTTCGATTTCCACACTGGAATTTAATTCCAAAAATATCTTAAATAGTGGCAATTCTGCACAGTAGGTATAGTTGGATGCCTTAAACCGATTAGAATTTCACGGTCCGTAAGCCCCGGCAGCCGAAACGTTTAGTTAAGCGAGCGCTTACTCTCTAGCCTGCCTACGCACTAGATAGAAAAGTGAACTTTTGTCATCACAGCCCTTGAATCTTCCTAACTAAATAGCTTGGATGCAAAATTATCCCCATCATCTTCAGTCTGCTAGTAGCTGCCTAAACGATAACCCAACAACTGCCTTCCACTGAAATCCAACGGTTGGTTACAAGCCTGATAACAAAGTTTGGGTACACCGAAGTTCTAAATATCTCTCAGCCGCGGTCACTGAATCTGGGTTTGCTAGTTTATGTTGAACATATATTGATACGTTGCCAGAGGGAACTTCTTGATTCAAACTTGACTTCGTTAACGTATTTTAAAAAACCTAAAGGTCTAAAAGATCCGTAATGAAGTGGCAACAACAAATGTAAAGTAGTCCTCTATTTGGGATATGGAGCCTGTATGAGAAGCACACCTGGCGCATAATCTTGATCTCACTTTCAAAATAATCCCGTGAGGAATATGATGCTTCTAATCAGAGAAATGTATTCAGCGAAATACACTCATTTGCAAACAAATTTGGTTTTGCGAGAGACTCCCCTGGAACCCAGCTTAAGGTATCCAGGTTTCCATGGTCTTTTTTTAAAAAAATTCCGTAGACAGGGCCCCAATGCTATGCTACTCACAAAGTAAAGCTTAAGTAGACATGCCAGTTGGGTAGTACACTCATACAGTTCCGAAGACGGCTACATAACTAGGTTCTTGATGTAATTGATAAACTTCGTCTGGTTGTCCATCGATCCTGGCGAAAAACCGGCTTAACCTGATCAACTACCTCTGTTACAATGTGAAAATTACAATCAGAATCACGTGCTCGACCGCTCTGAGACAATATATTTTAATAAGACTTCGAGTGATCCTTTTTTCAATAAAAGTTTTGACAGACGTAAAGTTTGGTTTGAACCGGAACCAACAAATCCCATAACATCCCCGAAGGTTTGCCACAATAATATTGAAACCCGTGGAAAATGCTGGTTTCACAATTCGTCTCAGAAATCCTCCGATAAGGTGGTAGTCTAAAAAACATCCTTAATAGTCATCCATACCTAATAATTTCAAAGACCAGTTCCTTATTGCCCGGAAACCAGTGTATTTCTTCAGCGTACCTGTAAAATGAGCAAGGCGCATTGCTTCTCCTTTGCTTAGTCGCACATGAACACAAGAACTACCAAGCTGCTTTTTTGCCGGTCCAAAGGACACAAGCACTCATTCGGCGGTAAATAGACATGTTTAGACTGTACCGTGCCGATTGGCGTAAACTGCACCCCGGTTAACGGCGTGATGCGGCGTTATCCCCGAGGAAGGTACTTTGTAAAGACATTTGGGCGAGGGATGAAGTTCGCAACTCAACAATCAATGTCTGGGGTCACGAATGAATAGTACTCAAAATGTCTTCTACCCACGTTCATTTTCAATGTGCTAACTGATGAAACGGTTGCGGCCAAATGAGGCCGTAGTCACTCATCGTAAGGTTGTTTTTCGCAGACTTACGCCAAGGCTGAAGGAAGGTATGCAATTACGCAGTCAACGAAGAGAGGTTTTGAAACCTTCTTGAATAAATACAGTGGTTTTAGAGATTTTTCTGCTCAAATTAAAGGTGTTGAAGCGGCTGCCCTAGTATCAACTGACTAACTACTTATGCGCCTTCTGTAAATTTACCGCATCCAACAGGTTGCACTTCCAAATTACGGGCCCATGAGCATTCAATTCTATGTCCAACACTTATTTTGGATAAATTCTTCCAACCACGATTACTGTGCGTTTCCTCATCATTCCATAGAAACCCCATTTACAAAAAAGAGTTTCAAGTGAGTCATTGAAGCGGTTCAAGCCTGAATAAAACCGCCTGAGTTACCAAGACTGAATGCTCAGTGTACTTGTAAGCTGGAAGATACGCACACGACCGTCAATGAATAGTCAAGAATTTGGAGAATCGACTTTCAAGATAAGGGATATTTGCTTACGTTATTGGAGTTCAGTTGACTAAATTCAGCAATGAGGCAAGCCAGAGTATTTTCACATGTTTGATCTTCAGGCAGTCACCATAAAATATCCTATGCAATTCTGGGGATGATTGGATAAGTCCGCTAAACTTTTTTTGACTTTGCGTGTTTTAGAGTTTTGTAGTGAACCCAATTTGTTACTTATTTCTTAGTCAATCTCAAATTCAAATGCATCCGTTATCAACTCTCTCTGGAAACACATCAAGGCTATCACGAGGTCAACTCAGGCATTCTACGTAGAAAGATAGATAAAACCACACTGCTGACTATGGGATCGCTTTCACATGGTTGCAATCCGACCGAATCATTGCAAAACACCTAGACAGAGTTCGATCCCATGTTTTTGTTATTATTACATCCCCCATGAGGATTGACGACCAACCAGACTATTAACCAACGGCTGGACGATTGTCTGAGTAAGCTGGTTAGAACCAGACTATCACACCTAATTAATCAGTCTTCCTTTACGATGTTCTATTATTATGCTTTTGTGTTCACCTCGACTAACAAAGACAACTGGTCATAAACAAGCGTGATGCAGCGTATAATTAGGATGAAAAGAATCCTACGCTCCATCATTGCATAGCTGAATACTTGTTGCCAACATGATATCGAGGTGTTAACCTAAAGTCTATTCTGTCATTCGCGTCCGGAAGTTACGAGGTCGACCGACATAACAGCAAATGTGGAATATGACACTAGAAACACTGTGAAGTTCACGGATTTGTTCATCTTCCAGGTGAATGGGGTAGGAGTGGTTGCTCACTTGTGCCGTCTTCCTAGTGATGAGGTATTTCTCAAAGCAATTTTTAGCAGTTTCTCAGTAGTAAGCACAAAGCAATAGACACTCTATTAGTGGGCACTTAGAGTTCCAAATTACGCGAAGTTTCCCATGGTTCACACCTGGCATTCTTTGAGAATTAATCAGGTGGCTGTTGATCTGCTCTCCGAGCTTAGCAACTGATTTGCAGCAGCCACCTTATCAATCAGTGCACCGGAGCTACCAATATTCCAACACATTACCAACTCAACATTCTCTTGAGACTTCTCAATATTCGATTACTTGACGATACATATTAAGTAACGATCTGACCACGTTAACTAATCCGTTGTTCTCAAGTGGCCGGTTCGGTTACTCGGTGAACCTCGTTAGTTCTTTCAAGCGGTGAATTTGTCTGTAAATAAGTTAGAAGTGCAGCTGATTCCCTCAACTTTCATCCATACAAAGTTTCACGCTTGATTTAATTGGATGTCATCGATGTATGTTACCACGTTCATCTGTGGTAGAGAACTTTGCACACAATGCATTCGAAAACAACGATAGTGGTAATAGCTAGAAAATCGTACCAGCTGAGGTTTGGGACGGCCTTTTTGCAACCCACTAATTTGAAAAAATATCAGAAACGAGAGATACAGCTGAGATTCAGTTAAGGGCGTGACTGGTTGCTGGCTGTCGATGAGTTTTCAATAACCTTGTGAGAAGTGTGCTTCGTCAGGAAACCATTAGCCTAGTTTTGATGGAAACTTAGCCACATATCATACACAAAGTGACATTCGATATTCGTGGTTTCCGCACGGGTACACATTCCGCGTTTGTAAGAGAGATGCCAAAATCTACTAAGTAGTTGAGCTTCTGCTACCTTCAGAGTCACAAGTATTATAAATGTCATCCCAAAACCTGGTTGAATGTGCCCGAGAATGCAGTCCAAACCTTTAGTGCACCGTGAATTTTGTATTCCC
This sequence comes from Opisthorchis felineus, assembly GCA_004794785.1. Classification (NCBI taxonomy): domain Eukaryota; kingdom Metazoa; phylum Platyhelminthes; class Trematoda; order Opisthorchiida; family Opisthorchiidae; genus Opisthorchis; species Opisthorchis felineus. The sequence continues at coordinate 199,288 of SJOL01004777.1, read as the reverse complement.
TTGGTGTGTGAACACGTTTTACGAAAAACATCAACAACTGGGGCGGTTTAAGTTGGAATATATAAGTGTTTGCTCTCATGCCTGTTGCAAAAAGAGTGATCTAAATTTGTGTCCCTGTTGTTTTCGCAGGCGAGTAGCTGTTCCTCGTCACAGTCTATCACAGTCTACTAGCTTTTAGTGTAAGTAAACCAGCTGAACTGGGGAAGTGGGAATCACCCCGTCAAGCGCTAATCTGGAGCCTACCTAGATACCGGTTTCAAAATAACTCATCCAAACAACTTAACTGACAGCGTTTGGGCACTAATCAATTCCTTAATCAAAAGCCTTATGGGCCTCCCCACACAACCCCGTGAGGGCCCACCAAAGAGGTGTGACACATAAGGCATGCTAGTAATACGCTTTCAGGCAGTCAGGCCTTGGGAGTACTAAGATGGCGTTGTAGCCTCGAAAAACTCGTCATCGATGCATGATGCTCGCAAAAGTTCTTTAAAATAGTGCCAACCAATAAAATCTGTAGTCAAATTCGGAAGTAGTTGGTCATAGTAGGGGTGTTTCTCAAGGCTAAACGATGGATGGATACATACAAGATTCTGCAATAGTGACAAGACAAATAACCAACTTTCCTGTTTTTGCAGTTAATTCCATTCAAAATCGATTTTGACCAGGAGTGACGATGTGGTCATTCATGTGCCAGCCACACGGCCACCAATTTATTCCACCTTAGACTGTTGCTGTCGAGTGGTCAGTGAAGTCCTTTCTTCATGACCAATTTTAATCAAACTCGGAATGCTGTCCTCGTGTTTGACTGTACTTGTTTGTCTACAGAGATAACAAATGTACAGCGTCGCAGTATACATTTTTCTAACCTTCGAATTCGAATTACCTATGCTTTTCGGACGTTGCCGGTATAAATATTCAGTCTCCGTCTAATTCAACCCTTTCTTTTGTCGAATTGTACCAAATTAAAAAAACTTAACATCATGAAACAAAAATGTGTTCCTAATCCTCTTACAGTTACTATAGATTTTAACGAATATTTTTTGTTTAGCTTAAGGGCTTAGCTTAAAGGCTTAAATCGGCTTCGACTTTTGTGAAACTCAAGTTTGGTTCCAGGATGCCCAAGAAAATTGAAAATACTTCCGCTAAACCCCAGCGTGAATAAAGCTTGTGCAGTCCCCCATCCAGAATGGTAAGAGGAGTTGGCAAGTGCCACACGAACATCAGTGAAAGTGAAGCGTTTCGCGAACGTAGATTGACTTTTAAAGACGCAATTGATGCAACGTCAAGAGAAACGGGGAAACCAAAAATGTTACGTAGTTTTTGCGCTGTGTCAGGGTAAGCCAACACAGATTCTGTGTGCTATTCGAAAGTATTCCAACAATTTGTTCACCAGGTTTATTAGAAAAGTGTACTGAAATTTGAGGTTTTGTAACGTGCTTTAAGATTTGTCCATCCTAGTAAGACGTCGTGATGTAGATCTCAAATGCTAGTTCACTCGTACCCAATTAGGGTCACGTTGGTCACTCCGTGGTACTAACCCATCTTGGCGAGAGATCAGGTGAATTTCACTGGATATCACTTTCATTTACAGACGAGTGTTTATCTCATCATACGCATAGTTAGGTGTAAAATTTAAAAATAAGGTCGATGGAATCCCAAGAAGGCCGAAGTCCTTAGTGGGCCTTTCACAGTCTTCGTCTACCTTAGGAGCAGCATTGAAAAGATGCCAACTTGCCCAGTCGTGACCTGTCGTCCTATGACGCGTTCACTCTCACTAGCTCGAATCCCATCCATTTATTCCATAGTAGTAACTTATCATATTTTTCATGTACGTTTTGGTTCATAACACTCACATAACACACGACTCCATTCTGGATGCGCTGGTTTTTTGCCATAGCAGTTGACCATGTCGGCACAAACCCATCAGCACGACAAAGTGGTCAGTGGCAAGCCAAAATTTCGAAACGCTGCCATCTGCGCGAACCAACCTAATGTGTGAACAAACAGAACCACTTTATACGATGGCTAGGCGAGTAAAGTAGGCCATCGTATTGCAGATATTCCCATAGTGGCTAGAGTGTTTCCACTTCAAACCGCCTGAAAAAAACGCAGTTGCCACCCAGGTGTTAGTGCTCCGCAGATTCTGCATACTTGTGTAATTGGCCCGCGCATACAATGTTTCCTTGAACACCGTATATTGGGATACACATTGTTTATGCTGTTGAAAAACTGATGTATCCATATAACGCCCCCAAATATACGTGGGAGAAAAGGAATTTGTCAAACTCTAATCAGGGTGAGAAATTCTACCATAGAATCCTTAATAAGACGATGCCATGAACAGGGTTGTTTGAAATGCACTCGTTTACGATTGAAAAAAAATTTGTTTAAAACGTGTGAGAACTGTTTCATTTAATTTGAGGAATTTCGAAGAATTGTTCCATACACTGCAGAATAAATTATCGACAGTGTCATGGCATTTGCTGACGTAGATTTAGGTTTCCGCGAAACGTTTACGACATGGCCGGTAGTGTACTGCGCACCTTATACGGTAGCTGTGAGGCCTGAAGGAGGCTTTACGTAGTTTTTGAGATTCGTAACACTGTAAGTAGTTAGTTGTATGTCATAACACTGGGCAGACGCATGAATTATGTAGTGACGTGGTAAAAAAAAACTCTCCTTCAATTCCTCAATTTTCCCCAGGTTACTGTTTCTAGCCTGTTTCTGAGCTAAATATTATTGAGCTTGCTTGCGTTTACAAGCCCTGGTCAAATAAAAAATGTCCGCAGCGCTGAAAGCTATCCCCTGGGGTTTGAACTTTTTCATCCACAGTCCACTAGTTCGAACCCAGTTACCATAGAAAAAGCCAAATTGGGGAGTTGGTCAGGGTCAACACAAAATGGATATCATGGTCTATTGAAGGGAAGTTACCCCATTTAGTTTCCGCTCTGTTCAGGAAATATTAGGCTTGCAACCGAGAAGCTACTTTAGAGCGTATTGGTTGCTAACTTAATGATGTGTGAGTCCCCGTATCAAAAATACTTTAACATATCCACCATTCAGTCCAAGATAGTACCACTAACTTTTTTCATACGCCTTTACAACAGCACATTCAGCTGACAGATACAAAACAGAACGAGAGATGAAGTTGAGTCCCATTGGAGAGTTCCCTTAACTCCATCGTAATTTGAGAAGGGCGCTCGTAAGCCTATGAACAGTAAACCTTCTTCATAAGTCTATTAGCATACTTTTGTGTGTTTGTATGCAACAATAATTCCGTTTCATCAGAGATGCGTAATCGGATCCTCAGTTAATTGGGAGAAATTAATAAATACGACTGGCAGGATAGTGCGGACGCGGTTTAATTTTTCCTGCCCTCCTCCGGAGAAATTATGCGTACCCACCCTTTCAAGATGCATTCGAACTCATTTTCCACAGATATTTTGAACGGCTCTGTGCGTATGAAATTCCCAGTTCAGTTGGCCAAGTTTTGATATACTTCAGTGGGCTGGAAGTTTATCCAACCGCGGAAAGCAGTAATAACCGAAGTGCGCCATACAATCAATCAATAGACTACTGAAGGTTGCTTAAAAGACTGCCGAAGAACGGGAGGTAATCGGGACTAAGAGGTAGCCTGGGGGTGGGCACGAGTAGGTGATGCGTGAAAGAGGAATTATCTTTTAATCTTAAGACATTATTTGATTAAACTACAAACGTTCTGCATGAGAGGGAATGCATCATGCTCACTTTGATCTCCCACGCTTTCCATGTTTACTCTCTGATGTTTTAATGTGTTAGTCAGGTTTACTGTCATCATGAGATACGGCAACATCAATGTTGACACTGATGCTTCACTGCCGTACAACCACAGAGCTTAGTATATTATAAGTGAAGCCTTAGAGTAAACAGAAGAGAAAAGATGAGACCTAATGGCGGCCTACCGTGGGCATTTTGAGGTGCCTACACCCCCAAGCGTCCAATCAGACGGCACAATAGTGACTGAAATCGATTAGCTGTCAGGTTAACTACCACAGAAATCGTATGAGAATAAACATGCGTGTCACTTCTGCTTCAGTGTGAAGACTTGGGTGAATAATTGATGAAAAAGCCTCATTAACGTATCTGCCGGGTTGACGCGGCGGAAAATATATACTGTGTTTCAACGGACGAAAGTAAAAAACATCTAAGAAGCTACGGGGTAAACTCTCACGAAAATGAAACATGTTAGGTACTCGAAGAATGGGAACTTTACAAGCGGATCGGCAAAAGCATTTCTCATCATTTATTCAAGAAGAGGACAAATGTTTGTATTCTGCATAAAATTAGTCCCTGTGAGGATAGTCTTGGTTGACTTCTGTCTCAAGGAGTTTCACAACCTTGTTGGACAGCAGCTTCAGTCGATGATTCTCCTGCCGACTCAGTTGTACTGGCTTATGGCCAGAAGGTTCACGCGTTGCCCTCATTTGCGTACCTTTGTTCCGAGTTTGCCACATCTGAGGGGGAGAATCTAAGGCCCCGACTAATCAGCACTGCCTAAGAAGTTCGGCTGGTTTACCAAGCTTTAGCCAGCGAGTTTTGCTAAGAAAAAGTTAGCATTTATCGGCACATCTGTACAATGGAAACCGCAGGCAACGGAACGCCAAATTATTTACAGGATTTGCATACTAACCAGAATGTAAATTTGCAAACCGCTTGCAATCACATGTAGCAAAACTGATTCCTGCTTCTGTTGTGAGTAGTATTCATGACGGACAGCAATTTCGCTGATTTTTTTATAGTAGTTCCTCTTGAGATCATGCCACAAAAAGATAAACACTATGTTTCGGTCGGCTAGAAAGTACTGGGGAATCTTTCTACATTTTAAATGACCAATACATATGCAGTTTGAAGCTAAATAATCGCTAGTAGTCCGTGAGGCTTGTGGCTTCTATGTTAGGCTACATACGCTAGAGTTCTTGACAAATACTTCCTGCGGAACTTAGCAATTTCAAGAAGTGATATTATTTAGCATGAAAACCGTGAAAACCGTACCACCTATGATTCACCCAATCTAATCGTTACTGGAGCGGATGGAACGACCGTTATTGGTGGCACCGTGTCTAATGTTAAACAACTGTTATCATAGAACTATATGTGAATAGGAAATTTGGAATTCCGGTTTCGGACTTCACTGGGAATGTGCGAATTCGCCTGTACTGATCAGCTCGAAAGTGCGGTTGTTTCCTTAATTCTAGGATCAGTCCTGGAAAAGGATATACACCGGCAGCAGAAAGTCATCAGTTAGATACACTTGTTGATCTAAGGGTGATGTTGACTCAGTCGATGTGGCTGGTTCTGAGGATTTCCGGTTGTATAGGAAATTACTCTGGGAAGACAAACAAATTATAACACCGCTTTACCAAAATATAGCAAACACATTTTTAAACTGCGCCGAAATCATCACTTTCTCACCACGTTTATCCGGTTCTGATTGTGACATTATTTATTGACCAAAATGATGCCATCGCCAAATCAGTACAAACAATATCACGGATGGATATGTGCCCTACTGAATTGGCTGCGTGCAAAGATCCCTAGGAAACCTGTTTTGGGCTGCGAGAATTCTACTGGATTACTTTACGCTTATTTCCCTTTACTTTCTACTGGTGATCTCAATAAGTTGTATCCCTGTTATAATGTCCAACTCTATGGGGCATCTCTCGCCTTACGTCACCTATGGATTTGCGAAAGTGGACCTGTGTCATTTCGTAAGATATCCGTCATACAAACCAGTATAATTTACCCAGATGTAACATTATTTAATGTGTGAAATTGCGTTACTCTTTTTGAAAAAGGTAGAATGACATCGATGACAAACTCTACCGAGCTCAATTTTTCGGCAATAACAGTGACGGACATTTTGTGTCTTCATGTGCTCATACTTGACGGATTTACTGTAAGTATAAATTAACTAAGGCTATATTACTAGCTATTGCCTCAAATTGAAGCCCACTGGTAGAAAGCCTGGCCAACCAGAACCCTACCGTAAGCTTTAGTCAGCTAAGCAATGGGGTTTCATTTTTATGGACGAATTAGATGAGTGTTATATGCAGCTTTCATCAGGCAGTCAATAAATTTGAAGATCCTAAAGTGAGTGAGTGTTCCAAAGGCATTTTGCATGTCGTTTTCTCCCTCGGATCGATTTGGCCAGACGATGAAATGACCAGATTATCGATCCGCGAGATTTAAAAGATGTGATTTGGTGTCGGGTTCGCTATGTCAAATACATATGGCATCTGACCCACCTTCGACTGCATCACTTATCAAGGAAAGGCCCATTTTGAGAAAATGCGCACAGTCACCGTGGTCGTTAGGTTCGCTTTTATAAGTTTTGAATTGTGATTGGAATTAACCATGTTAACAAGGTAGATGCCCCGGTTTCTAGATGTGAACCGCACAAGTAAGTTGGTCATGGATTAGTGCTGGGTAAACTTGCTGTTTGACCAACAATATGTATTTTAACTCTGTCATCATGGAATGTTGACAGAACAGAACCAGCGAGATAACTGAGTGGATAAGGAAGTGGGTGAACATCTATTTTGAGCAAAAACTGTGGAAAATGTCTTCCTAAAACTCCCATTTCATTCCACTGATTTCCGAAACTCTTTTTTTGGTTGGATGGCACACCATAGGTGAATGGGGTACACAACATTTCAGTGAACGCAAACCAAGAGTCACGAACAACATTTCGCAAACAAAGGTATGCCTTGAGACTTAAGAATGGTGATCCGAGTCCACCATGATCCAGTAATAATTGGTTCTTAGAGAGGCCAGACATAAAAATTCAGGTAAGTCCGACTCATACTTTAGACGCTGGTAGAACCCAAGCAGAATGAAAAAAGACCGCACTCAACGGTGTAAAACAACGAAAAGCAATGCCAAACATGCTCATTCCACGGGATTCGCACGACAGTTTGTAAACCACCTATTCAAAGCCCCAACTGCGTCAAGAACAACCGACAATACAACCAATGCAAATCATACAAGAATGAATGGTCGTCCGATTTGGCGAGCGTTCATTGCACACGACACAGATTTGCGCCGTTCGTTCGAAACTTAGAAATGTGCACAAAGTCACAGATTCCGGAAATTAAACGTCTTATTCTTCATTTTGGAAGGTTTGTCAAGAAAAGTTGGGTTGTGAACGTCCGGCTTTGCCAGATTTTGGGGGATACGTCAGTTTACATTTTTTGGCAGCTATTCAGTGAAGATAACTTTAAGCTAGGATGCCCTCAATGACTAGCTGAAATATGAAACCGTGCATTGATGAGAACAGCATGAGCTCACAACGCTCTCAGAAGGCAACAACAGAGATGACAACAATGTGCACTCTCACCTCCACCCTGTCCCACGCCTGTCTTCCAGGCTTAACTTTCGGACTGTGCTAATGGTTTATGTGGATCCCCCCATTTGTTTTCGTGTCTTCTACTCCCCGTGTTTTACAGTGACCCAGTTTAGGTTGGCTCTACATTGATTTTTACATTTGGATAAACAAATTAGGCTGTGAAACAAATGATACTGAAACACTAGAAGCATTTGATACAATTTTATGAAAAATAGAGTAATAAATATATAAAAACAAGAGTAGACTTTCCAATTTAGTTAGAAGGTTCTATGTTGTAATTACTGGTATGAAACACTGGCAAGTGCCGCAAACACGCACGTACAATACGACATTCTGAGTTGATAATAACACAAGCATAAATTTACAGGTTCGAATCCTGTCCCTAGAATTTGAGCCTCGACTGTTTAGTGACTTGTGTAATGTGTGTATGTGCTTCTTACATACGACGTAATCAAGTGTTCGTTGTCTACAGTCGAACCCTGTCAGCTGGGGCTGTGAAAACATGTTCATCCTGATTTTGACTTCAATGTTCTTCCTATTCCCTAATCGAAGTTGGTTGTTTTTCGAATGTGGTTTTTGAGGCCTACGATCTCTGCAGCCTTCACAAAGTCAAACAACGGACCTATCTAAGCATGACACAGCATTCATGGTGAGCACTACCATGTTAACCAGAGCATTTGGATCCCCAGTCGCAACCAATGAGGATATTAAGAAAACGGTTCAAATTTTGGATGGAAAACTGAACTGATGCTTCGCCTAGTTTGGTTGCCTGCGAATCTAAGCCACATATCCACCCCTCATCCCACTTATTAGCCACTAGCACAATTAATGGCTGTCAAAAAGCATGCCCCCGATAACAGTCTCACGAATTTTTTTACAGACGCCCATATTGTCCAAAACAGAGGGAAGTTGGTTTATCTTGTGGCCAGATGAGAGAAGATTCGATGCAACAATTCCGCTTTAAATCCTTATACCCTGTTCTAATTGGTCATTCTTGGATTTCTTTTCAGGAAGTCAAAAAAACGATTGACTCACCATATCCGTTCGATTAGCAAATACCAATTGTTGTTCAGCGGAAATATTACTCTTTAAGGATGAGCACAGAAATAAATGGGTATCCACATCCAAATTATTTTGAGCTGACGTGGGTCCTGTTAGGCAGAACAAGTTTCTTGTCCCAACTCTAATCTCAGGAACCCGTAAGTAATGTTTGCACATCCAGCGGGGAATTTCTGGCATTCTGATTGGTCGGACTTGATGGGCAAATTGAACACTGAATAAATATTGGCAAATAAACGTCACATGTTCCAGATTATCAGAACACACGGAAGCCTTGCGTGTCGGTAGCTCAATACATCTCCGTCTTGCCGTTTTCGTTAGTTGTGGCGGTGATATGTGTGTATTCATCTGTTGAAAAATTACGGACAGTTGACAACCCCAGACTAGAAGTCTGCTGTCTTTCAGATTGCCTGGCGAAATCGAAAGGTTCATGCTAAAATATTCTTTCTTAAAGTAGCAACAATGAAGGGAAGCAAAAGTTGAAAAGGCGAAAATTTTCTTGTTTTTTTTTGCACAAAAACTTGTAAACATACAACGCTTTAAACAAAACTGAGCGGAAGGGTAGTAATTTCTCCAAAACTGTTATTTATGCCACCTGAAGGCACAAGGATATCTTTTTGAAAGTAGCATGGTACTGTCGTATCGTAGACTCCCTACTATCGGGATGACGTATTCAGATATCTGATTAACGTGAACGAATAGGTACTGTTTGTTTGGTCTCGTTCAAACCCCAGTTGTAGTTGCCAGTAGCTAGGCTTCTCTAAGCACTTGTATGACTCTGGATTCCTCGTGATGGGTCTCCAGGGTCGATGCTCCACCGCAACATTCTCACTTCTATGGTGTTTAGTCGGCTTCAGCCGGGCAATTATCATTAACCGCTATTCCAGTGAAAAAACGGTATCGGCCACACACGGACTGCTGGCATGAAACACGTCGAAGATATAACGCACTCTCGGGACCGAACAAAATCTTTCGGCCTTGTGAAACAGTCTTGTAAGTTGTCTTATTTGCAAATACTGAGCTTTAATAGGAGGGGAACGCTAACCAAATGCTTAGCTCTTCAGTGTGTACACATTAGAACCGGGATAATCCTCGTCATCGTCATCGTTATATCCAATACGATTACCGTTATTGATAGCAAAACCAGATGAGACCAGAGGTGCTTCCCTACCATACAACTATGTCACAATGGAAAGAAGAAAGAAATGGGACAGGGAGGGTGCTTTGATTTAGCCAAAATAAACTCGATCAGTCAATCAGGTTATAAACTGACAGCCAGTGATAGCCATCATATCGTTCATTGTCTCCAGCCGAGCACATGTGGACCCCATCTTGAAAGATGAACAGTACCAAAGGTACTCAAACATCTTTCATCACTTTCATCCATGTCAGATTCTGTCCACCCCTAAGTTTTAATCACGTCGAATTTGTCACGGAATACAACTCATCATTTTGACGGGGGGTAACTTGGAATGCATAACACATGACCCAGCCAACTTAGCTTGCCGTGCTGGAAGCGTTTTTGACTGAAGTGTCGTATTCTTCACCAAATGCACCCATTTATCGATCACCTAATCGCAAACTCGCTGGTTCCAAATGATTCCACCTATTGCCGTGGCCAAAGGTCTGAAGATGACTCAAATCCTCCACCAGAAGTGTCCAAGTCACGTAGCCACACAAAAAATACAGCCCGCACGGTAGTCTTATGCACATGTCCTTTGAGATTCAGCAATGTGCCTTTTTGATGCCAAGGCAACGGGTTGAGAAGGGAAGCAGGAAAGAATATGTGAAAAGGAAAGAAAGGAGACGCTTCCTACCTGCACTGCTGTATACAGCAAGCAAAGTAATCTGGTTGATGACACCAAGTGACACCTGATGTGGCAGTAGATGTGCAACACATGTTTGTACGTGGGTTCGGACACCTAGACAGGAGAACGATTAGGGTCCTTAAGGAAAGCATTTGGCTCAAAAGCCTAACCGGAGGGCAGTGGGATTTGTCGTCACAGCAGTCCGCATTTTTAGGAAGCAATTCGCTGGACAAGTTCCAACCCCAACCTGGAGCACCAGGAAATTGTGAGTCAGAATTCTACCGTCACGCGTACACTCCCAAAATAGCTCAGTAGGTACTAAATGTGTATAAACCATAACGCTGTGTTAAAGTCCACTCTTCTTGAGAGTAGAACGTTGCTACGAAAGTGTTGTAAGCACCGATTCCTTTGAGGTACCTATATACTATTCCCCATGACAGTAGCAAACTTAGATAAAGCTTGCAGCGCTAACGTTCTAACTGACACTCTTTCCAATAAACTGTGACTGTATTTACATTAGTATCATTAATTTGTAGAGACCATGAGGCCATTGCTGGCAGACAACACAATTTTTCCTAATTTTCATTGGTTTGTTTGTTTAGCAACTGAAATTTGCACAAGGTCCCTTACTTTGACGTACTGCTACTTTTTAGGCTCGTTGCGGAGCGAAATCGGAAGTGAAAAAAAACATGAAATCTTCAAGATTCGAGTACTTCCATGTTCCACATCAATTTGGAATATCAACAAGACTAGTAGATAAGGGGGGGGTCACAATGTTACGCGAAAGTTATTTACTTATTCAGGGCTACTAGCACTTTTTCAAGGTTGTGTGCTAGCCTAACTGCCTATTCGACCTGAGCTCTGATCAGTTAAAAAATCATGTTAGGTGAATGACCGATACTCACCAACCACATCCTTTTAGTATGGTGAATGAGATAAGTAGTAAATGAGAAAATCTTCGAAAACTCTCAAATCGCGCTAGTGCGAAT